>JAPDSC010153155.1:301163-344115 GCA_026290005.1 Latrodectus geometricus
TCGTGATGAAATGATAAGATTTATCCTTGAATTGACATTCGTAATTTTCAATCGTTCTCACCACATCATTAAAAACGGTATGCAATGACCATCACACTTGCTTCTTGTTGAAACTCTTATGTTGAAATTGATAGGATTCAAAGTCGTTCCATATCATGTTTTAATAAAGACCCATTCCTGCAAACACAGAGAGAGCAGCATCAGGTTTCCGCTATCTTGTCTCATGATACTTTTTCCGATAAAATTATTGCGATTCTTGTTTTTTATTGAAGGAATAAATAATTTTCTTAACTAATAAGTATTTATAAATTAAAATTCCAATCACATTTTTTATACTAAAATTCCATACATAAAAATATTACGATACAATACAAAATCTTTTGACAGCATCAGTATATTTTCATATACACAAAACCAGCTTAAAATAGTGCTCAGAAAATTTCCTAACGTGAAAATATAGAATAAAAATTGATTTATAATGTTTAATTCGATATCAAAATTGAATGGAAATTAATAAATTAAAAGGAAAATATATAATTTCAGCACTGTTAATATAGCAGTATAATTTTTTAAGAATTGAAGGTTATGAGGATTTATAAATTAAAATTTTAAAACACTTCCATAAGTTAGAATTTTAAAACAAAATTTCAGAATTAAAAATCTTTATACACTGAAATACATTCGTAATTTAAAAATTTAACAAGGCAATAAATTATCAATAAAACAAACAATCGTTTAAATTTAGAAATCTAAAATAATAATTTTAGGCGATATTTTATTTTCTTTAAATGTAGTTTCTTTTTTAGTAAATTTTAAGATGAAAAAAAATAAGAAGACTGTACAAATGAACTTATATTTTAATTAATTTAAAATTTATTTCCGTAATTTACAAAAATTAAAACACGTCTTCAAGCGATATTTTATTGTTACTTTTAACAACTTAGCACTTCTTATTTTAAAGCAAACGGTTTATATTTTTTTTTCCATTTCCAGTTAAGTCACGTGATAAAATATTTACTCTTGCCGATAAATTGAGTAATAAAGACAACAATTGCAGGTTTATGCAAATTGCATCACGTGGTTATTGCTTTTCTACCAATCACATAAGTTGGTATTTAAAATTTGCATATTTACAAAATGCAGTTTTGAATGATTGAAAACTTTCATTCTTTTCAATTCAAACAAAAATATGAACCAATGAAATATCTAGTTATGAATGTATAAGGAAATTTATATAGTCATTGCCGAATTTTTTCAATAATACTAGCTAAAAGTTTAGTTTCGAATTCAATTTAATTTTAAATTACACAAATATTTTTGACAACATTTCTTTTCATGGCGATCTCAAAGATTTACGACAGAAATTTATTGTGCATTCTAAACATTTATTGTGCCTTTTTGTGGGTAAGTTTATTTATTTAAATTCGTTTTAAATTATATTATTTGGGTATATTTGTATACAAAATTACTCTGGTTTTCGTAAAATCAATAACAGATTTCAATTCACAAATATACAAATTAATCTTAATATTTACGTCGATGATTTAAATGTTAGAAGCATAATCTTTTCTGCCAGTTAAATTTATAGTTACCGGAAACTTCATATATTTCAGATAATAGCCGACATAATGAATAAACTATAAATTACATTTTAAAAAAACATTGTTTTAGAATTTTTTTAAAATTTTAATTTAGCAGTTTTATAAATGTTATAATTTATTTGTAACTTAAGATTGATCGATAAGTAAAATTGATGCTAAGATTGTTTAACTGACTTATATATTTGATATATATTATATTTTATAACTCTTTAAATCATTATCAATTTTATAAATGTAGCCAAGTTTCTTTACGTATGTAGAGCTAACAAATTGCATTAATTACTACTAATTTATATATTTAACATTAGATCGTAAGTAAACATTTTTCACAAAAAAATTTGCCTAACGACTAGAAATTGGAATATGCGAAAAATTCTTTTAAGAAAAACTTAATAATTAAATTGAAAAGAAAGAAATTTAATGAGTCCACTTTTAATTTTTTAATTTGAATTTGGTCACCGCGTAGCTCCAGTGTAATGAAATTACAAAAACACTCAACAGAAAGATTTCAATAAAGTTATGTTCATAAAGTGTACCAAATGAATAATTTATCATTTTCTTTCATTTTGTGCAGACATCATTTAATATTAAGGAACATCTTTTGAAGTTTTAAGTCATCTGAAATTTCCATTAAGATATCATCATAGGTAAATTCTAAAACATGAGTATATTCAGAATAAAATTCTGATTTATGTACAGATATTGAGAAAAATGATCTATAAAACATTTTTTAATTCATCTTCAGTTGTAGATATATATAAATAATTAAAAACATTATAAAATGTTTTGAGAATGTCATTCCTTGTTTCGTTTTAAACCATTTTCATGTTTTTTATTTGTCAATTAGTATTGAAAATTCCATTTCTCTGTCTAAGACTGTTTTTCTTTGTTACCAATTCTTGTTTCTCATTCATTAGACGGTATGATAAGATATCTAGTCAAGGTTTTCTCTCTTTTCATCTTTAATTCATGTTAGATAATTATGATATCATTAAATGCGAAATATTCCCAAAATCATATGTACTATATTAATACAGTATGGAAAAAATTCTGAATTTTAAAACCATATTAAAGATTATACACCAAGATGATGTAAATTAATCATTTTGTCAAAAGTACAAAGGAATGCATATTAATTTCCCAACTTTATATTTTAAGCAAATGTTTTTTCTTATTTAATAATGATATGTGAACCGACTTAAATTTTATATATATATACACACAAAGAATAATATTTTTACTTTTTTTATGGGTAATTTAGGACCGTTTACGTATCCAAAGACATATGTTCAATCAATCAATAATAACTTTAATTGATAACCCCAGCTGTTCCATTTCTTAAAGTTATTCTGGTTCAGCTGAGATGTTTAAAAATGTGATCATTTCAAACAGTGTGGCTCTAAGTTGTATCAGCTCAGCTTCTGAGGTTAATTTTGATCATTCCAGTTTTATATACCTCTGTACATAGACCAAATGAAGGCGAAACTTTCTCCATTATGATTATGTAAATTTTTAAGACAAAATTATATGTTGATCATTAAAAAGCTTTAATGTTGGGCTCACCGTTGCGTAGAAACATGCTCTCAGATATAGTAGGTCCTGAGTTCAATTCAACCCACTGTTGAACGAAAAAGAAGATTATTGCATTTCGGCTTTCTTCATGTATGCCTGTAGGTGTGTGGGGACTTGGTAATTTTCCTTTGAAATAAATAGAATGTGCTCCACTATCTTTGATAATTTTCTCTCTATAGTTACATGTGTGGTAACATTGTAGAGAAAAGAAGGGAAACTGAAAAAAGTCAAAAGGGTTTGTAAACTAAATGAGTTATCAGTAAGATAAAGCGAGTTTCTTTATAAAAAATTTCCCGACCAAAAAAAAAAAAAATTTGGTTAATTCCCAGTGAACGGTACGCTCCTTGTACGATACGCATATATACAACGGTACGCATATATACAATTATAATTAATTGTATATAATATTGTACAAAATTATATTATTTCTATAGAATAATATAATTTTATATTATATAATTATATTAATTGTATATTGTATAATTATATTAATTGTATAAAAATAGCGTACCGTACACTGGGATACAGCCAAAATTTTTTTTTTATTTTTTTATTTTTTATTTTTTTTTTTATTACGTGTATTAGTACTTTTCCATTTCGAGGAAGGTGACTATTAGTGAAAATGTTTTCTCCAATTCACCAAGCAAATAATAGGTAAAGAAGGATAAATTTTTTATTAATCAAAAAGTCCTCTTGTTTGGAATAAACCTCTGCAAGGTTTCTTAATAGATAAGTTTTAAATAGTGAAATCAATTGCAATCAAATAAGAAATAGTAACAAACATCAACTATCAAGAAAACGAAATTCCAACCGCTTAATCTCAGTCCAAAAAAAAAAAAAAAAAAAAAAAAAAAAAAAAAGATTCTATACAGGATTACCGAGGATATTTACTTTTTTATAGTTGGCAATTATATTTTCCATACGTGAAGATTTTTTGAGCTCGTTTGCGATTGTGTTAGTTATTGTTTTTCCGCCTCCCAAAACGGAAGAGTATCCATATACTTAATTTCTTTACCGCTTTGTGACTTTTTTGCATATGAAATCTCTCTAATTTCTTGCCAAATCATTATAAACATCCAATTCTGAAGTAAGATTTTAACCTACAATCTGTTGAACGAGTCTTTCTGAATTTACCTCTCAATTAAAATACATTCTGAATTAAAACGCATGCTACCAATAATTATTTTTCCATAAACAATCTTTGTATTTTAAATATATTTCTGCAGTAATTTATCTCGAAATTTGTATTTTGTTTTAAATGGCCATTTAGAAAAATGCCATAATATCTTGCGTTATGAAACAAGATAGTAAATAAGGGACTGATCTTTTTTAGAATCTTGTCTGTCTACAATTTTCAAACAATCCGTGTATTTTTACCCTTGTACTTACCGAAAATTGCGTCTAAATATATTTCGATATTTCACGCATCTTCGGATTCGCTTCTATATTGTTTCCAGACTTTTTTGAGTGTCGGTGCCCATTCTTCATGACTCAGCGACCGTGCATACACAGGAGACCCTTCAGGAAGGCCGTGATGTGACACATTTTTATTCTGGGCGCTCCCTTCAAAATAGGAGCAAGTTCAGCGGAGCTCTTCCATTGCAGCCTGTCCTATATTTAGATTTCACGGCTTCCTCCTCTTCTCGCTTTCCTTAAGACAATTACCCATCCCTTTATTACATGGCTTCTTCTCTGCCCCAAGGTGTCGCCGGAACCTCAAATGAGCATCAAGATGATATCGACCATCGTGAAATGACGAAAATTTTTCGACCAGAGGATATTTAAAATGCACTTTGTTATCCAGGAGCATTAAATCAATTTTCAAATTTATCTATACTATAGTAATAAGTTGTAAATGTTACTACTTTAATTTGTGAAATGGTACTTCTCCTAAAATACAATATGATGCCAATATCTCGGGAGATTAGCAAAACGAATTTTGACCACACGCTTAATTATTGAATAAAATAATTACAAGAACAGCCGCCCTTAATGTTTGTTCAATATGTTTTAAACATAACTTGTCATTATTTGGATTATGTATATGCGGTTAATCTTTCTTTTTGTAAAGCTTATTGTTTTTAGTATGTTCCTTTCGTATATATATTTTATAATTTTTCTTCTTGAGTTAATTGTATGTATTAATATCATGCGAAATGTTTTTTCAGTTAAAAAATGAAAAGGTAGAAAAATTTTAGATTCTTAGTTACACAGGATTACAAAATTTTACATTAGTTTCTTTTATACTCGCGTATATCTCTATGATAATTAGTAATGGAATAGCAAAGATCACAAGCAGAGAGAACGCACTTTCATTTGCATAAAAGATAATTTGAAACAAGTGAGTCATTAACACGATTTTTAATCTAGTCTTGTGTAGTAAAACTATTTATTAAAGTTTTCATTTATATGAAAAACACTCATTTTAAACTAGATTGTCTTCTGATAAAACCAGTTTTTCATGATTCAATTGAATTAGTCCAGAAATATTGCTCGGTTTCCGTGTAAAAACAGACTTTCTTAAAGTTTGATATCTTTATGAATTCAATGCAGTTGCCAATGTAATGCAAGAGCATTTTTTCGAAGGTTGCAACTGAATCAAGGGCAAGCAATGAAGCGCATAAGGTGTGTTTTTATTGTCCTTTCTTCAGCAATGAGTTTTACAGGATTGGGGATGAATAAATAATTGACTAGATCGATTTCACATTGAAGTATTGGGGGGAAGTTTGCGAAATCCCCTTCTCAGATTTTATGACAATGAGAAATAATGCGTAGCAGTGGCAAGGTTAAGATTCACGGACTTGGTGATCTTTTCGAGTAGTAAAAGCGAGTTCTTTTTTCCCTTGAGAGAAAAGATAGTTATGAAACAGTTGCCAAGGGGGTTACGTCAGTCTCGATTAGAATCTCGCAATAGTTGACTTTAACAACATATTTGGGAGGGGGGGGGGGGAAGAAACTACGTAGAGATTTTCTGTACGTTAATTTTGTGTCCCTTACGGGGTAAATTTTAATCTCTTATACGGTTGGAATAAATTATTTTTTAGAATAAATTTAATGCGATGTCTCATATGTTTAACATTTTTTACGTGAGATAATTTACAAAAGTATTAAAACTTTTACAAATGAAATCCTAAAATTGGCAAATGACTGGTAAAATACCACCCATGAAGCAATTTATTTAAATATATTTGAAAAATTCAAATGAAATTTTGAATCAGAATGGTATATAAATAGAGATATACATTGTATGTTTCACAAAACATATTTTCGATAAAAATTATAAATTTTACAAGAAATAAGATTTTTAAATTATTCAATAACTTATGCAAAATCAATTGATAAATGTTGGTTTAGAAACATTTGAGAAAAAACAGGCACTGATTTTATATAAGGTTTACCTTTATTCATATCAAATACAGTGACTCTTTATATCTATGTAGATCATATGAGACGTCAATTTGAAGTTATAATTAACATTATACAACAAGTGGTATTGATAGATTATCACTGAACGGTCTTTTTTTGGATACGAGGGATAATTTGACTGAGACCTACATTTTAAAAATGGATTTCAAATTATTCCAAACCTCCAAATATGGAGGGATTTGACCCCAGGAACTGTTGAACCAAAGGCCAGAGGGTTAATCATTCGGCTGCCTACTCGAATGTTGTCAAAATGACATTTAATGAAAAGTTATTCAAAAGATACTACTCAGAATTTTGTCACACAAATGCGTGTAAAATATTACCTTCCCTTTAAAATGTTCATTCAAATTTATTTTACCACACAAATTTAGTATACTGTAGAAATCGATGAAGATTCAAAGTGTTCGTATGGGAAAAGGCTATAAAATTCTTACTTTCATACCTTGTAAAATGTATCTTTTTAGAGTTGTGGGAAGTCCTTTATTCACGCATATAAAGTAATTGAAGCAGCATTTCAAGTAACATAATGCATTTATCAAGTGAATATGCCGGAAAATAAAAATCAATTTATGCTAACAGAATAAATTTTGCCAACCTAAAAATCAGAAACAGGTAGACTTAAATGTTTCACATGGTAATGTGTATTTTAATAAAATAATTATATGCTACCAAAATACTGAATAATTTTGATTGTTAAACTATACAGGAAATTTGCTGTTTTCAGATATTTCATACTGTACAAATATGCACTTATTCCCCAGCTTTTTAAATGAATACTTTTCAAAAATATAACACATTTCAAAAACAACAAATAATTCTCTAACTTAGTGAGCTGTCTATATACGTATTTTGATAAGGTGAGGAATTCTTTACAGCCGGACTTGGACGGACCATTCGGCGAAACAACTTTTTGTGATGAGATACGGACGGATGAATCTGGAGCTCACCTCCCTACTCATCTCAAAGCGGATTTCATCGTAATTACCTTGCCAGTTGTATTCTTACAATATTCACACAGGTTTCGAGGTTACTTTCCTTTTTAGCACGTCGTCACTTTTTTAATAAGTAGAACACCAAAGTTCGTTTTACCCATCTCTAAAAAAATGAGTACTCGTGTAATTGTATCTTAAATACTATTAATAATTATGTTTTCTTTAGTGAAATTACCGGCTGTTCTATTAATACTTACAGAAGCTTTCTTTTTTTAAATTTTCGGCATTTATTCACATTATTAATTTTATTATTTGTAATTTTAAAAGATTAACTCTTTATATTTCAGTTGATACGTAGAAATGCATACACTCTCGTACTGAAATCGTTTGCTGCAATGACGAATTCATGAAGCGCGAATCTATTTCGAATCGATTGCAGACACTGCAGAGGGGTCTTCGAAATAGCTTGGGACGTTCTCTCGTAAGCTCTCGGAAATTTCCAAATCCGAGTGAAAAGAGAGTTTCCACACCAGCAGTGTGATCGTCCTCTTGAGTTACAAAATAATAATTACGACTCGATGAGACGCGGGTTGATGTACTAACAGACTCGGTGGTTTTGCAACGGAACACGAAATTACCAAATACTCCGAACCATCGCATCAGATCAATTCTTTGACTACACCTCAAGACACGTAATTTTTTTTACACTAAATGATAATTCATTTTTTTTAGCCCGTAGCCTGGATGCATCAGTTTCATAACTTTTTAGGATTATCTAATAAAATTTAGAATTAAATATCTTATTCTTATTAAGGCTAGATTTTCAATCATGTTAGATGTAACTAGATTAAAAGTAAATCAACAGGATTATCTTTAATATAAAAATAGTAAAATAAATCTTTAATCATTTTTTTATAAAATAATAAGAGATTCCAATAAAAATATACTCAGAAATTTACAGTGCAGAGTTTTTTAGTCTAAATTTTAAAGTTTTCTTATATGCATCTATAGGATTAAACTGTTATTATTATCTGTAGGTAAACTGGTTTTAAAAGTATTTCTTAAAAAAAATGTATGCTTTGCTTGTAAGAAGCACTTGTGAGTAGAGACAGCAAGATTATTTCAGAATAATTGAGTAGCAGTATATATCGCAGATCGGAGGTCCTTTGCTTATCTCAGATTGACATTCAAAGGCAATCTGTCTAGATTAAGAAATAGGCTCGTTTCTTCATTCATCGATAATTGCTTTTCCCAATTAGAAATTTTTTCATCTGTAGTTATGACTGACTTGTTATCAGAAAATCCTCATATTTTATAACTTTTTGATAAATTATATCTGTTTTAGATAATTTACACTTTTTACAAATTATAAACATGAGTTATTCGCTAAAATCATTTTCGGAGAGTTAATTTATGTGAATATATAAATCTTTGTTTAAAACTTTCCACAAAATGTTTTTATTTCTCAAATAAACTATATTCAGTTTCGTAGAGTATGTTTATCTCCGCATGTATGAAAGATTCACATGACTTATTCAAGAAAGCATACAGATTTTTAAACTTTAATAAAATTATTTAAAAGTGTATATCGTGAACTTACGAGAGTGTTCACTCTTATTGCGTTGCACTCTCTAGCTATCCAGTGCATTCTCCAGGAATCGCGCATCTCTTAGTGAGAGCATCGGCGCGCAAAGAATTTCGGTTCTCTTGAGGTCGTTCCAGGATCTAATTATTTTTTCAATCAGCTGCTCGTACGCCTTGCGATAACCAGCGGCCTTCCTTTTGTTTATAAACTGATTACTATGATAGAAATTAAATTAGGTCTGTTACTTGGAGGTGATCCTTTGAAATAATGCGATTCGGGAAACTGGTATTTCTGAACACAGGAATTGCCTTGAAAGAACATTCTTACTCAAAGTGTCTGAAATCAAACATTCTTTTCGAAATTTAAATGGTATTTCGTTAAAATGAGTCATTAGCTTTCTTTTGACATCTTCATTTCGTCATGGCGTGACATTATGTATAATCATTAATCAGCATAGTTAAAAATTTTAAATGTAAGCATTTTCGAAAATGTAGGGGTAAACCGATGGAGTGTAAATATAGTTTTCTCTGAATTTCTAGAAGATAAGATCTGAATTTCTAGAAGAGAATTTATAATTTCAAAATAACCAATGCTAATCGTTATAAAATATTTTTTTCAGCTAAATACATTCATGATGGCATAAATGTATTTGTAAAAATGAAACAGTAGAAAATAATCAGAATTTTTTTTTTTTTTTTTTTTTTTTTTTTTTTTTGTTTGCCTTTTTCTTTTATAATACTTTTATTTAGAAAGAGTAAGGAAAAAAATAAAGTAAAAACGAATGCATGAGTAGAAATTTAAGTGAAATGCATAGTAACACATAAAGAAGATATTTAGTGAGGCCAAAATAATCAGATAACTATTTCATTCCTTCTATTAATCAAATTAAATCACAAAATTCAAACCTGCTTGAAATTGTATCTTCAGTATGAAGTGTGATTTTCTACGAACAGAAAAATTCCGGTCATACAACTTTGTTCCATTTTATTAATAATGATGTTACTAAAGCACGAAGACAAAGTTTTTGAACATAAATAAACATTCCCAATAAAAATATGAAGGAGAATTTGATTACTATTTCTGTTTTCTTTCGCAGATGTATTCAAAACGAAATTGTATTCAGAAATATTAAAGATGTGTTCGCATAGTTTGTAAAGTTTTATACCACAAAACAGGAAATGATTATCCTGGTCTTTTAACAAATGAGTTAAAAGTATTCATATCAGCTTATGAGTCATTAACCAATTTATTATTTATAATTTAAGGGAGTGATAACTTTGGGTACTGAAATGATATAAATTCTTAAGAAATTCATTCGAGAATTTTTTACAAAAATGAATTTTTGGTTCGAATTAATCCTTACTTAGTATGAAATATGTCATCACACTTCCTGCTAATTACAGCAATATATATTGAGAGAGAAGTTCTATTTGTCTACAGTCTCAAAACGCGTTAAATATTAATCGACGAATGTAGTTACGGTTTTTTTTTTTTTTATTTAGTGGTTCTAGATTGAACATTGAGTAAGAAAGCATAGATATCAGTGGATGTTCTAGCCTGTGTTATTGTGCCTAAACGAATTTTTCTCATTGGTTTTTAAAAAGATTATTTAAAAAATTCAAATTGGATGGGAATTATATAAACAAAATTCCAGTTATGAAAATTTACGCTTATTTTCGCCATCTCTGTTAAAAGAGAAATTACCTAAAACATTAGATTTTTAAAAGTTGAGATTTGTACTGATTTTTTTTTTTTTCTGTTTTTCCATTTCTCACAATTTTATCTTTGTTTTTCTTGAATCATTGTTTTGACTCATAGTCTAGTGACATACAGAAAGAATGTCATCCAATGAACTGTCATTACTTGTAAGATCTGGCACATAAATGGGTAATGTGGCTTTTTTTTAAAATAAACTACAATTGTAGTTTCACTTATTTAAAAATTAATATCCTTTGGGTTGCGCATAAATAAATTATTTTCTCAACTAAAAAATCACAGAATAGAAAATGTTTAATTGTTTTGAAATTTTCAATCTTTCTGTTCATGAATGAAGTCTGGTTTTTTCATAGAAGTACTTTTAAGATGCATGATCTTTGAATTCTGAAAACCTTAAAATACAGCCACTGTATTTAATAATTCGATGATGTGCTGAAACTTAAAATGAAATGCTCAATTGTTTTATTTTATGAATCATTTAAATATCTAATTTGCATTAGATATCAAAATACAAATATTTAATGTGCAATGAATGATGTGTATTGCATATTAATCTGAATCTTTTTGTTCTCTTTTATTATGACGTTTTGGAGAGTTAAAATTTCTAACTCATATTCTCTCCAACCTATGCAGATATTGGTTTTCAGAGATTGATTTAGTGTTCCTTAAATGCGAGTTCTTTGCAGTGGTATTTATAACATCTTTGGATATGAGAAAGGTTAAACATAGTGTCACATGAGAGATAGTTTATTGAATTCATTTTTTATTCTCCCCTTCATCCAATAATCATTAATAATTTTTTCTGGAGGCGCAAATTGACATCAATATTACTGTTTTGCATATTATATTGCTGTTCTGTATTTCGTTGCAAGCAAATAATGAATCCATATCAAGTTATCGGTTATCTCCGTCTTTTTCATAGATGGCGACAATTTCTTTTGCTATCATAAGAATTAAAATGTAAGTTAAAATAAATTTGCTTTGAAAATTTGTATTTAAATAATTATAGAATTAGAAATTGTGATTCTTATTCAAACTTAATTATTTTTGAATCCTAATTTAAATAGGAAATATTCTTTCTCTCTGAAAATTAAATATCTCCTGCTATAATTTTCAATAAATAAAACTGGAAGATGACATTTTTTCTTGCATGTAGGACAAATATATTTTCTTTAAAATAATTAGATATATGAAAATCGCTTCTTATACAATACTTGTTATTTTGTAATACTTATTTCTTTATATATCTTTACATATTATTTTCTTAAAAAATGAATAATAAATTAATAAGTTATAAATCTATTTTATTTCTCATATCTTATTGATCTCTTATACAATGAAAGTTTAGTAAATTTAGCTGTTTGCCCCCTTAATTTAAAATTAGTATAAAAATGAAAGCATATAGACTTTATTATTTTTTGTGCATTGTTGTAGAAAATACGGAAGACAATTTTCGGAAAGTATCGAGAAAAAATTTTCGGAAGTGAATTAGAGCATAGTCATCACTTGTGAAGTTGAATTTTAGTACATAATTTTGAAAGTATGCGAGGTTATATGCAAATAGAAAAGACGTCCGCGTGCAAAGAATAGAATTGTGCTTATAACGGAATACTTTTATTTAGATAACCTAGATAGGCTTTTTAACAACTAGAACAATCTGGGAATCGTGCAGATGGTTTCCGGCGAGGAAATATTTACCTATTACTTTGAGAAGCGAAATGCTGTTTTCCACAATAAAAAGGCAACAAATAAGTTTGAATCCATCCTGTGACCTCTGTAAGAAACTTGTTTCCAGGAAATGTGATTAGCTTGACATTTTATCAAACTCACTATATTACTACAGATTTTAAGACAAGTAATCGACATGGAGCAAAGATCATTTATTAGATATGGTTTTCATATAGTAAAACGATATCTAACAAAAGATCCTTGATAAAAAAATGTTCTATAGTTTATTTATAAGTCAAGAATTTGGATGAATGACCATTTTGGCAAGATTATTTGTTGTCAGATATTGAAGATTAGGGCAGACCACATGCCAAAGGCTCTTACATCAAAGTTTAGCAATTTTTAGAAACCTTAGATTGTACGTCTCTAAAAACATTTTAGCTCGAAAGTAAGATAAGTAATTTTGGTTTGTTTGTAAATTTTTAATAAACGATGCAATGCACTAGGAATGAGATTATTATTGACAAATTTATAAAAATCGAGGAGTTCTATCGAAGGAAGCAAGTTCTGAGATTTAATTCTACTGATAAAGGTATCGTGATAGAAACAAAATGAAGTATCTTCGTTAAAAGAGGTTTGTATTTCAAACTTATTTGTTGATTTAGATTTTGAGAATATCGACATGAAAAATTATATTAAACTACAATGAAAAGAAAAAATTATACTATGTTTTTAGATATTTCTTAAATGCCTCTTATTTTCAATGTTTTATACATCTGCTTAAAATTGCATGCAAGCTTATATTCTGAATCACATGAATTCGCATCACAATTCTAATGGGTCTTATTGACTCCTGTGTTTAATGTAGGAATAAAATTTAATTTTAAAAATGATTATTTTGCATAAAAAAGTGGATTTTATAGGCAAAATATTTCAGGGAAACAGATTTGTTATTAATTTATGAAAGTGTATTTTGCAATAACAATTGATTCGTGAGTACTTTCCAACAATTTATTTTCGTTCTTCAAGGAAAATGTTGAAACCACTGTATTTTTCATTCTGTTACATGACTTCCTATTCACGCCATTTAATAAAGAAATTTCCTTAATAAACTTTTATTTTAAAAAATTTGCATGAATGCAGTGTTGTTTAGTATCTAATTTTTAACACAATTCCTATTAATAGCATTTTAATATTTAATAATTTTTCACCTTTACTTGAACATCTGTTTTTTTAAATTAAAATAGCTTAGTTTATTTCGGTTTTAAAGACCAGGGGCTCTTATAGCTAGATTCTCTCTCCTTCAACTTATCTCACTCCACAAAAAGGTCTTTATAACATTCTATGCACATACTTCACGAAAATATTTTTTCAACTATTTTGTGCAAAAATGATTCTAGAATAAGGAGGAAATTACTTAATGCCGAGGAGACTGAATCGAAATGAGGATCGATGAAACTTAAGTCGCAGAGCGAGTGGAGGAACAGGTGCTGCGTCAAAAATAGCCTTGAGAGCTTTAATCATATGCAACTATTATTTCAATAAAACAACCGCCAATCGTACGATATAGAGAGAAAAATAACTCTGTAACAATGATGCAACTCTTGGCCACAATTTCTCTTCTCGCTTAAAAGGAGAAAGAATTCAGCAGAAAACCTGGCGGAATCGTCATGGATTTCCGCTCGTCGGAGCCAAGTCAACCGGAAATGACATTCGTTCAGGTTTTGGCGTCAATTTCGATTCATTTCCACACAAAAGTTGATCGGAAGGGGAGAAAAAAGCATTTTGGAGGTCGATTTTCGATTGAATCATTTTGGCTTACGACAACCTGAGGCTTGCAACTTCCGAAATTGTCGCAACTCGGAAATTGAAAACAACGATATATTCTTGCAAACCTTGAAAATGTATGGTGTTCTACCTCACTTCAGCAATGTGGATTAATTTAATTAAATAACTTTCTAACTGGTATGAAAGTTAAAAAATTTATTTCTGTGGTCAGTATTTAGCCAGAAATTGCAACATTAGAATATGAATTCAAATAAAGTTTGTTGAAATGAATTCTTAAATTCCAAGGTTGCTTCCACAAAGAGAGCAGTTGTTTAATTTTTCGGAAAAAAACCTATAGAGGAGTTTTTTTTATAATTAAAAATACTTCTCATGAGGTATCAAAGTAGTATTCTCTATACATTATTTAACAAATATTATAGTGTTAATTGCAGTTTTTAATTCCGGGTAAAACTGACTGTACTCCCTCTTTTAATTTTTGCTTAAGGCCACCAAGCCTTTAAATTCTTTCTGGAAATATAAATGTTCATTGTAAAGTACTGGTGTTCTTTAATGTTTAAAACTTGTTTTCTAAAATAAATTACCCTTAATTTTTATAAAATGTATTTCTTGTTGAGGATTTAGCAAAATGTTATACTAGCTAGGAACATTTATTAGATTTGAGTGACAAGTTGTTTATTGACAAAATAATTTCTTTGCCAATTTTTTCCCCATAATTACATTAGATACGATATTGAGAAAATATTTCAAGATCAATTTGTAAAGAAGCATCTTGAGCAAACTAAAAATAAAATAATGGAAGTAAACAGATAAGGAAAATATGGCGAATAAGAAAACATTTACACCCACATTAGCAGTCTAAAATCAATAATAGATAGTTAAAAGAATTATCTATCCCCATAGTACTATTTACTCAGTGAGAACTGAACTATTTCTGTACTCTTAAAGGATTTACTAATTTTTATGAAATTGTAAACAAAATATAAAATTTACAAATAAAATTCTTCTCAATATATTAAATACGTTTTACAGGCACTTGAGCAAAATTGCTAAATTCTTCATGCAATAAATCTAATCAATAATAAATGGTCTGAATGATGTGATGGTAATAGTTGAAGATCTTAATTAAAACTGTTTAAATTAAATATTTTTCTATCGTATAAAAGCTTAATTGATTCCTATAATAAATAGGATAATTGATTTTTTTTAATATATAAAAAAAATGCAACACATATCTTAATAAATCTTTTCATCTACAATCTATTAAAAAAATAGTTTTCTTCTAAATCGAAGTTCTGTGAGAATAAGCCAGTGAGAAATTCCATCATCATTGTAAGAATTATGGATGACGACACAAAGCTTAATTCTCGCGTCTACGTACTCACTCCATCCGCTTGCGTCACCCGCGAAAAATCCTTCAATGATTCTGCCTTTCCGAAACCGCCCTCAATCACTGATGTATTCCTCCGCCGAGTGAAAAAGAGTTCTATGCATTTTCATTTCTTTATTCCAGCATTTTTGTGATAAATTAGTTAGAATGCAGGATTTTTCAGGTAAATACTTTGTTTTATTTAAAAAAACTTTTTTGTCCTCAGAAAAGCTCTCACCCAGGGTTTCTGAATGTATGCTTGGGCGGATGTCCCGAGAGCCGGTTGTTGACTTTCGCGGATGCAATTCGAACGGTTCTCGTGCAAATACGCAGTCTGACGATCGTTGCACAATGGAGGTTTCAGCTTTGTGGTGCGGTGATAATTGTGCTGCTCTCTGACTAGGGTAGGCCAGAGGCATCGGCCGGTCCCTAGACTGAAGCAGTGCTTTAATTTTCGATAACAACTTTCCATTTCGGAAATATCGAACCCGTATTAAGTTATATTCCCTTCATATGGAGTTATACTTTCTGTCGGGTAAGTTTATTCAAAAGCATGCCGGGGATTTTTTAAAAGATCAATAGTGATTCCTTTCTTAACATTTTTTAACAATTTCTACCAGTGGAAGAGAATAGCTTAAACCCTTTGATTTTTTTCGAGTAGGAAATGGAGAGTATTGAATTTTATGACCCTCATGTGTGTGTGGCGTTACAGTTCCCTGATCGATAGCATTACATCCGCCTTCTCCCCGATGAGATGGGTAGAGTTTCAGTTCCGTATGTATGTTCGTCGGAACATTCGTCTCTCCACGACTCCAGAGCATTTCGCGTGAGGAAAAATTTCGGCTGCGAGTGGCCTTTCCTTGGTGTTGAGTATATCCTCTTCAGATTTCATCTATTGCAAGAAATCTGTAGTCAGAGCTCGTGTGTTTGAATCCCCGAAATAATGTGCAATTACTTTATTTTTTTATGAAATATCCGTTAGAAACGCTCACATTACTTACATTGAATTCAATGACGCGTATGTTCTGTTTTGTAGTATATTTACATTTATTTATATTATTGTATTACTTTTTGAGTTTTTGTATTTATTTTTATGAAAAAACTAAATATGTTTAGTTAAAAATGTGTATTTAATTTTTTATATATGATATATAAAACAAAATCTGTATAAAAACGATAGATTATTTTAACCAATTTCAAATTTATTTTGATTTTTTAACCGTCTGATAATATTTTTGCTTCTTTATTTACTTTGGAATCTTGTACTTGTGTTGTCTTTATTAACTTACTTTTCTTTCATTTCTAGGTATATCGAATTTGAAACGAAGGTTTGAAGAACATTAAAAACTTTTTCCACTCATTTGGATTATAAAATTGTGATATTTTCCTAGTCTTTTTCGAAATCGACCAATTGTACTCTTGTGCTGTTTTCATTGGATTCATACCACTTTTGTGTTTGTGCCACATTATTGTCTTGGAATAAATCAATCTTATCTCAATGAGTGTTGTTGCTCGAGCACCGAGAACAGTCTTGCGGCTTGATCTTCAAGATGCAAGCCACAAACAGCAAACAGACTTTGATAAACCAGGGTCTGCTAGTGGTAACCTTAGTCCAAACTTACAGCCAGCTACACCCCCCACGTATCCAAACAATAAAGAACCTCTTGCTGCCACTAAAATTGCAGACAAGTATTTGCTTCTAAATCGATTAGATGGAAGTACCCTTAGACGTTGTATTCATATTAAAAGTCAACAGGAATATGTGTGTAAGGTAAGCATTTATCCCTCATTGTGGTTTGAAATTTTTTTATAGGTATATGAATAATTGTTCTTGTTTAATGTTGTACAATCATTATTGTTTAGAAATTTTTCTATTTGTTTAAAATACTTAATCTGTTATACTTAATTTTAAATTGTAAAAAAAAAAAATACTTAATTTTAATTTGTTTAAAATAACATTTTTCTGATGAAAATGAGTTTTTAGGTTAATTTAATAAAGGTCTACATTTCAGTTTGAACTGTTAATAAGGTTTTAATATTTAAAAATTAAATTAAATTATAAACTGCATGATTAATAAGATTTTTAATTTAATTTTGAAATTAAAATAAAAACCTTATTATTCATTAAGTTTATGAGGAAAAATTTATATATCATCCCGTCAATCATTTTTGCCATAAAAATATGTTGTCAATTTTTCACACCCAAGTTTCAATATATATATATATATATATATATATTATATATATATATATATATATATATATATTATATTCCTTTACATCACGAATATATATATATATATATTCGTAATGTAAAGGAAATGCAGAACAGTTTACTAATGTATTTATTTTTAACTAATAAATAAAAAATTTATTTGATGCTACTAAATCGTATCATTAAACAACAAATATTTTTTCTGCAGATATGGTTGATAGGAATGAAAGTACCAAAAAATTATAAAGAAAAAATAAATTATTCATTTTTATTAAGTAATTGTATCATACTCTGAGTTTCTTGTTAACTGAGGTATTTATTAAAGCAATATGATATTTGTTTTCAAGGTGTTTAATTTATTAAAGGTTAAAAACATCAAACATATTGGTTTTTGAATTTATTCAAGAATAAATTAAAAGGAAACCACAAATAATAAAGTAGCTTTTAAACCCACGCTAATAGAAAATCTAGTATAATTTATTACATAACTTATATATTTTACAATATACTTTTATATTATTTCTAATGAAATGTGCATTTTAAAACTATATATTCATAAAAGTTATTTTTGTTTTACTGGATTCTCTTTTTTGAGACATTGGGTCTTTGGTTATTTTGCTAAGCTAGTAGCTGAATAGCTTTTGCTGTGGCCTTCAGTTCATCAGTTTAAATTTGATTTTTGCTTTGGATGATAATAGTGATTCTGAATACAATATAGCCAAGCTGGAAGGTGAATAGTCTGCACTCTGGCTATCAGTTCATGGATTCAACTCCCACATTGGATGTGTATGCTTGAAATGGTTAAAATCCTACTTTAAAATGTAAGTTACCAGTTGAATTAACAAGTCAGCTTTTTAAGTGCTTAAAAGAACATCTAAGCAATCCAAATATAGTAAAAAGAAAATTTTAAACTTCAATGCTTTTTGCTTCAGTGTCCCATGCTAATTTCATTGCAGTTGTGGATCTGGTGTACAGAATCTGGTTGTTGAGTAGACAAATACAGTTAGGGATATACCAGTAAATTAGAGTATCAAATTGTAAAATATGTTTATGGATTTCTTGTGGTAATGATATTCATTGATATATGGGAAATATAATGACATTTTGTTATTCACAAAGTTAGTTATTTTTATGATTCTATGTGTTTAAATAAAGATGGACATAATTTTTTTTTTCCAATTGGATTTTTTCTTGGAAGTTTAAAAATTTCAAAATTAGAAATGAAATAACAGTATAAATGATTTGTGTAATCATAATAAAAGAAAAACCAAACTAAAAGGAATTAGCAATTTGAATGCAGCCATTTTGAGAAGTCAGTTTGTTTAATTACAGTGTACATGAAAATATTGTAATTAAAAATCGTAGGATTTTAATGTAAAAACTACTCTCACATGAGAAAAGCATCTCATTTTTTATCTGCTTTTCCTCTTTTTTCAGAGTTTAATAATTGAATATTTTCAACTGTTTAATGATATTAAAATTTTTTGTTTCTTTCAAATTGGTTTCTATTCTTTATTGGAAGTGAAGGAATGTAAAATTTTTCAGTCTTCTCTTTTTATGGTAGACAGACGAGTGTTTCTTATCCACCATTTCAAGTGAGGAAAACTGCGTGCTGGAATGAGGGTGCAGTAGGGAGTAGCTGACTCATCCCCCTGTATAGGAATGCAGCTGTTCCCTTGCAGGGAGGCACCCTTCAAATAATTGATTTCATTCTGATACTCTTTTAAGGGAAGATTGAGGCATTCCGTACCAGGATGACTCTTTTATGTACTTGTAGTGTGGTATTTAATACTTCCTTAATTGTCTTGTTAAATTATTCACGATTATTTTGAAGCTGAAATCTATTTTTTATATTTACATTTGACTTTACTAACGATTTCTACTTGATAAAGCAGTCGGCAAAATTGAAATTATTTGAATATTTATTTATAGTAAACTCGCAATCTCATCGTCCACCAATATTAACATTCTGAATTTGAAGAAATTTGTGTTTACAAATTGAAACCATTCTGTCTAATGCGAGAAAAGAAATTAGCGTCTACTTTTATTTTTTAAATATGTTTTCAATGTTATTTGCTAGAAAAGATAATGTTGAAGTTGGCCTGAAATAATTACAAGATAAATCTATAGAGATGCGCAAAAATCGTGGTGTAATATAAAAATTTATTGTACCATCATCCGATAAAAATTATCTGCTAGCTATCGTCATTTTGTTTCAAATAAAGAAAATATGTGCTGTATGTTGAAATATTAATGAAAACACATATTATAGATTTTTCTGATAAAAAAAAGTACAAAAACCATTTGGTTACATAAAATTTCATTTGAAAAATCTTATTCAGGAAAATAAATTTCAAAACATGTCTAGAAAAAGTGAAAGGTTTGATTAAGTTAAGAAGGTGATGGCGAAAATAGAACTCATTTTAATATCTTAGAATTTCTTCGATTACGATTTAAATTAAATGAAAAAGGTATTCTAAATAGTTCTCATTTTAAGGTACAATTTCAAAACTCAATTTATATATTTCAAAATTTGTTACTTAAAAAGAATAATTTCGGTTCCATGGAAATACATTAGAGCCAAAATGAAACAGATGTTCCGTAAATTGGGTGAATAGAACTGCCCTTGTGCTAATTTTGGGCCAGAAGAAGCTTGAATGCTCGTCACGCTGTGCTTAGTTTCATCTCTCCCCTCTATTTTTTTCTGCTCCTTCCTCCCCCTGCTCCTCCTTGCTCATCAACTGTAGCCGGAAATCGCTCCTTTGTTATATCTTTCCGTACTCGAAAAACTCGGACGATTACGAACGTCATATTTAATGCCAAATTTTATTTGCAATGGATGTTCCAACTGAAATTCCCCAAATTAAAAAAATCGTATGTTCGAATTTAAACTATTTGTGAATAATAGATTTCTTTTTCTTGTTAACAATTCTTTTTATCTTTATTTCACGTTGAACTTTTCAAATATTTTTTAAAAAAATATTAAATTTACTTACGTGTTAATTTACTTCATATTCCTGTAGAACTGTTATTTCATTAAAAGAAGAAAATAGTGTAAAATTGTATTCCATGAATATTCACAAGTTACAAATACAAATTCGCAATATTTAGAATTAAGAATGTTGCCAACGTCATCAAATTTAATGCAATAATTTCTTAATAGATGGCATAAATGTTTGAAAAATCTCGTTTCCTACTGATAAAGCAAACTATTTTTTTTATTACATATGCTATTTGGAATATAAAAACTTTTAAATTAAAATGGCTGTAACTGAAGTGAATTAATGAAATATTTCGTATTGACATTTAAAAAAGAAAAATTAATTATCAATACCGGATACGCAGGAAGAAAGTTTATCAAGTTTGGAATATTAATTTTTAATTCCTGAGATTAAAAATAAACATTAAAACATGAAACTAATTCACTTTTTTAGGGAGTTATTATTAATGGATATAAAAAATATACAAGTTTGCATAATATTGATTTCATTTTGATCAGAATTTTTATAGTATTATTTTTTTTCCGTTTGCGGTAGATTTTTTTATCACATATTTAATTTGATAGCTTCAGATTTTTACCGCTTGTAGTTACTCTAATTTTTAGAATCATTATTTAGAGGTTCCGAATTTTTAAAATTTTGTCTAGAGAGTAATTTCAATGATTGACACCGTTGTTAGTTACCTGTTAACCGACTTTTAAATTAGCTATATGTGCAAAATACAAATTCGAGATAAATTAATGAAACATTATAATTTTAGCTAGCTAAAGAAAAAAATATCACATTGGGATGTATATACATATATATATATATATCCCAATGTGATTTTTTATATATTATATTAAGAATATTTTTATCTATATATTTTATTTTTTACAGCATTTAAAATATACTACTAGCCGTTTAAATTGCTACACAATAAAGAAAAGAAAATTATAAAATATTTATGAACCAAATATATTATACTGGAAATAATAATTTATATAAGTGGTTTCAAGAAATTTTGGCACATAAATAGATTCTTTCAGAACCAACCTTTTGAACAATTACTTTTTAATTACTTCATTTATATTCTTGGTCATGGAGGCAAATTGGATGACACGTACAGGTACGATGTGATAATTCATCACTCGTTTTCATTGACCAAACATTTTCCATTGGTGAGAGATATGGATATCGTACTGGCTAGGTTAGTAACCGAACATTTTCTGTATTAAGAAAAATCCGCAAGATACTGATTACATTCAGTCATGCAATTCATTCTGCAAGAAATCGCAAAACTCGAATAAAGAACAGCCACAAAGTTTTTACTCAACAGAAGTGTAAGGGCTAGGTACAATGAAGCATGCTGGTACAACAACAGAAATGTAATGGCCATTATTCTAAGTGCCGTCAGTGCTAGCAAGAGTTAACCGAGACGTATTCAATGGTCGAATTTTTATTTTAATTGAATTTCTTTGTAGTAATGAATTTTCATTTGTTACTCCATTCTATATTGATCTTCAGTTATTTCTCACTCATTTTTGTCTTTTTAAAAAAATCAATAAATGAAATTTTATTTATTAATTATATGAACAATATTAGACAATTATTGTATTCAAAAAAATATTATCCAAATCAGCGTATAATGTTTTCATACTTTGCAGGTAGTGCCAAATGACAGGTATCGGGAAACGCTTCGTGCTCATTTCCGACTCGATTCTCATCAATATGTCAACACTGTAGAAGAGGTGCTGGTCGGGAAGTCTTGTACTTATGTTGTGTTTCATAGATGTTATGGGGACCTCCACTCCTATGTCCGGACAAAACGAAATCTCCGGGAAAAAGAGGCCCTGCCTCTCTTCAAGCAGGTGGCAACCGCTGTGGCCGCCTGTCATTCGGCTGGTATTGTTCTGAGGGACCTCAAACTTAGAAAATTTGCCTTCAAAGATCCAGAAAAGTAAGCAAAACTACGTCATTCTTATTGGTTTCACATCTTTATCCGATAAATAAAAATATTTAAAGAAATCTGAGCAATGAAAATTAATGGTATTGAGAAATATTTACTCCAACAATTATTAAATTCATAGAATGCAATTTAAAGCTTTTTTTTTTATTTATTTATTTATTTTTTTTTTTTATCGTAGTCCACGTAACTTTATCCACAAAATTCTGTGGGTGTATGAAATAAATTCTTAGCTTTTTTCATTGAAAGCTAAGTCTGAAATTAGAAATCGTCTGCGTCATTCCGTCGTAGCCATGACGATGTCTTATTTTAAACGCGACGTTCTGGAGGTTGTTGCCTCCCGAATTGATCCTTACTCCCTAAATCAGTACGATGATTCACCCCACTTTTTCTTAAATAAATTCGCTATTGCACTTCCCCCTTCCTAAAATAAATGGACATGAATATTTTTTGTTCTATTTTTATTTGGTCTGACGAATTCGATCTGTTAATGTTGAATTTTTGAGAAAGTAGAATGATCTTATCAGGTCTTCTGGAAGAAATTAGAATTTCTTTCTTCAGTTTTAAAGTTAGCGCTCTGGTCTTCGGTTCAATGGGTTTAAATGTTTGTAGTGGTTCGAAATCCACTTAAAACAGTAGGTTCTGGTTTAATTAGCCTTCATGCGAAAAATGACCACTAAGCGACAAAGAAACCTAGCCAAACCAGTTTTTAAAATCTACAGATCTAAATTGTTAAATGTATTGCATTTGAAATGCCGAAATATTTTACGAAAATCCTGAAAGTAAGTGTGTTTATTTCCGAATAATTGTGACATCAGTTTATCGTGTTGAGCGATAAGCATTTGTCAACTAGCTCTGTCTGGTCGTTTTTGCGCTGCTGTTATTTTCGAAATTTATATGTAATTATCAGTTTTTATCTAGACATTAAATGAGGAAAATAACAAAATATTCTTCGGAACTATTTCAAATATTCATATCTGAATACTAATCAGAGTCTGATAAAAACGCTGCAAAAAATCAATGCGATTCAGTTTTCAGAAAACAAAGATAATTAAAGAAAAGAAATATAGAAAAAACCTTCAATGAAATCTCGTCGCATACTCAAGCAACTATTTGTAAATAAAAAACTAAATAAATAAACTCGTGTTTATTGCAAAAAATTCATCTTGCATCATCGTTTGCAAGACACTGAAAACTCGAGGATTGCTTAGATTGTTTAACCAACCGAAGCTTGCAAGGATCAGTAGAAAAATTAATGTGCTTGAATGTGGAAGATCACGTTTTCTAAAAAAATTGCACGCAGAAATTTCCTTTGGAACAATCTCTAAACTATTTTCTCGTGTTCATTTCATCTGTTAGGGATGTGCGCGCCATTTTCCCTGCTCAACCCTTTGATCAGTTCCATCCGTTCTTCAATTTTGAACGAAACCGGCCTAGACGGGTTTTTTATTTATTTTTTCCCCATCCGTTGAAGAAGAGGTTGGGAAAAGGCCTGGCGTCGGAATTCTTTTTGTGCATTTTCTTTTCTGAGTTTTTTCAACTCGTTGGGCCCAAAGAGGTGGCCTTCGTTTCAACTTTTCTTGTTGATTCCTTCTGCCCATGATCGTTTCTTTTGCCGGATTTCATGCGTTGAACGTCCTCAGTGAGCAATAAGGACCGGATGGAAGGCAGCGACCGACCTTCCTATCATTCTTCCTTCCTCCCCCTTTTCATCTTAGCCATTTCTTTTTTTCCCCATTTTGTAGACCACAGATATCTTGCTTGAAATCCCTCCATACTCCCACTTGTTGCACGTTTCATACTTGAAATTAAAAAAAAAAAATACATAAAATAAAATTTCCTGCAGTGTGTAGTTTTGGCAAGAATTTCTTTTTTCATATTTTTCCCCTTAATTTTTTAAAATTTCTGTATAATTATTTTATCGCGATTTTTGAGTTTCGCTAAAAATATATCACTTAGTTATTTGTTAAACTTAACTACAGGAAAAAAATTACCGCGAATAGGTAACTGACTATATTTAAATGCATCTAAACGATTCATTTACATCATTTTAAGAACACGCTAAAATATTTTTGTTTTAGTTAATTTTCCTTTTACTTAATCGTTTAACATGGAACAAAATTTCTTATGTATTGCAGAAATTGAATAACATACGATAAATATTTTACGATGAATATCTAAAAGTTATTATATTTTAGTTCTTCTTCTTCTCTTGAGCTTGTCAGATATGTGGCACCTCTGCATTGTTGCATTTTGTACCATGTTATATTTTAGTTACGATAAATATTTTAAAGCATTTATTTTAGGCCACCGAAATTATAGTTGTGCTACAAGTCGTTTTTAAATAATAAATGCATTTACACTCAGAAAGAATGTTTCGTATTAAATGTTCATTGTAATATTTCGAAAGTAAAGCATTTGTTGGTTATTACATGCGAAAACTGGTTATTAATTTCTGCGTGTGAAATTTCTGCCACTTTCGGCAATTGTCGCTTTTTTGAAACACCGGAAAAACTTCTTGGGCTGGTTTATTTTCCATCGTTTTGTTCTGATAGATCCGCTTTCTGCTGAGATGTGTCATGCTTTTTTTGAGGTCGCTTTGCTGCTGCGAAGCCAAACCCCTTCTGCTTTGTTGTTTTTTCATTATATTTTTATTTGTGTGGCACTTCGCCCAAGATCAGAATTGTGATATTCTCGATTTCAATTGAGAGCGAGCAGGAACTGGTTGACGTTGCCTATCCCGCAGTTATTCAGGAAGCAATTTCGAAATTTTTGCAGTTCTAGTTTCTTTGAAACATTGTTGGTTTTTAAATTTGATAAACTGAAACTATTGGCGGGTAAATGCCTTTTCTGGTTAATAACTGAATTATTGTGTTAGTTCATTTAAGTTCATTCACATTGAAACACTTCTTTTCAAATTTTGTGCGATAAATTTTAGTTTTTTCTTGGTAAGTTGGATATTATCCAGTCAGATTAGTACTGTAAATTGTAAGATCGTAATAATTACATTGGCCTTTCCTTCCTATTGGTTCACTTAAGAATATACGATTTAAAACATCTAAAACTTTGTTATTAATATATAGTGGATTCAGTTATTAAAGTAAAGTGGATGGGTTCTTTAAATCGTATTTATTCTAGATAAACTCAATATGCTTTGCTCTGATTCGAAAATTATTTTTTGTATCGCCGTTTATTTTGTTAGTTAAAAGTGAATTCAATTTGCAACATCTGTAGCCTGAATATTTTATCTTTCTTCCGTCATTGTCTTATTGAAGCTTTGATGGAATCTTTCAGTTTTATATCCAAAGTTTCTATTCCTTGTTTTGGAGCAGAAGTTCTTATTAGCATTTTACCCGATTGAATCGTTTCAAATGTAATTTTTGAACGTTACGTGTGTAAATCTATTTTAATATCGGAGAACATAAATTTACTGCGTCAGAAGTTGTATGTTTTAACATCTAATTCAGGAAGTGCATTAGTGATGCCGAATGGACTATGTGCAGTGGCTAAGTGCCAAGCGGATAGAGGGGGGAGGGGGCGCTGTTGCGCAATTTTCATGTGGCGTTTCCTGAAATGTATCTCTTTATCTGGTTTCTTGGGGATGGGTGTATGTGTTCTGTACGTATGCGCGATTTGGAATTGCAACACATTGAGTTTCGCAATTCCCGCCCTTTACTTTGTAGCAGGAAAAAGGAGGAGAGCTAAAAAATAATGTAAGATAATGGGAACTGCATTAGTCTGGATTTATTGAGTGATAAAAATTCATGTTTATCTTTCATCGATATTTTTAGATTTTTTAAATGTGAATCTTGCATGAAGATGCGAAGAAAGTACTTTTCAGCTTGTAAATTTTAATGAAGAAAATAATGAAACATTTTTCTCATGTGTTGAATAAATAAAATTTTTAATTTTATAAAAAAAATGCCTTTTTTTCATATAAAATTTAATATATATATATTTAAAAAAAATTGTTAATTTAAATTATACGTTAAAAAAATTATTAATTTTTAATAATTTTTTTCTAGTGTACAGTAATTTTTGATTAATCGTGTTCTAATAAGTTGCTAAAGAAAAATTTAAAAATATTATTCAATTCTACCAACATATGAATCTTATGTATTCCAAGTTTTTCCAAGTTTGTGATTAATTATAAAAATTGTTAAAGAATACTTTAAAATAATAGAATAATATGATAGTATCAATGAATATTAGTTTGAAAAATATAATTTATCCTTTATATAATAAGCTTTTTTTTTTTTTTTTTTTTTTTAAACCAGAATAAAACTTTATGGACATTTATTTTGTAACAAAAGCAATTTAATTCAAAGAGATATCTCCATAATTAAATAAAAATAATGCACCATATTTTAACTACTAGTATTTGTCTAATGAACAAAAGGAAATGTGCATTGATTATTCATTGAATCCAACTTGCTATTTTATTTCCAAATATTAAAATTCTTGTGATATTGAGAGAGCTGAAAAATTTTATTCAATGTATCTATTTTATTTTAGAACTCAGTTAAAACTGGAAACTTTGGATGATGCAGTGGTGTTAGATGAAGATGATGACTGGCTAAATGACAAACATGGTTGCCCAGCATATGTTAGTCCAGAAATCCTCAGCCCGACCAGTAATTATTCTGGTAAAGCAGCAGATTGCTGGAGCCTTGGTGTAATGCTTTACACAATGCTAGTTGGTAGATATCCCTTCCACGATACTGAGCCAAGTGGTTTATTCAGTAAAATTCGCCGAGGATGTTATACTGTACCAGAACATTTATCTTCTAGATCCAAATGCCTCATCAGAAGCCTTCTAAGAATGGACCCATCTGAAAGACTCACAGCCGAAGAAGTACTAGATCATCCATGGTTTCGGTCTTCTAAATTTGGGGATGAACTTCCTGGAGCATCTGACCAAACAGTGCCAGATTTTGAACTTCGCGATGCAGATGATACAATGCCATTTGCATGACACCACATATGCATCTTGTTGGAATACCAGCTGTGGCAGCTACTTGTGCAAGTGTCAATTGCAGACAAATTTGAAAATGTTCATTTATTCACTCTGTATTGCCCTCAAGGAGATAGTTAGCTAATATATGCAAAACAAAAAAACATGTAGAAAAATATAGTAAAATCCATTAGAACAAGATCTCATCAGAAACAATAGTTTAATAGTATTTAATCAATTTCACATCTTGTGAATTTATTTGTATTTATTGAATGTGTGAATCTAAGTCTAAAATAATTATGCAATATTTTCCTCCTTTGCAACACACAAATAGAAATTGCATTGGAAAAATCTCCTTGTCAGGCAAATGATACAACAGCATTCTCTCTCACTGCCAACCAAACCAAAAAAAAGTCGCATTTCGTTGTAGAATTGTGTTGTTTGGTTGTTTTATTGTATTTGTATAGGAATGAATTCTAGAGGAGAGAAATATACTTGAATTTTCTGTAAAATTTATTGTGTTAGATGGAGCAAAGAAGCAATTCCTCCACAGAATTTGTTATGTTGATAAATGTTTGTCAAATCTGACATCCAATTGTTCCTTGTTTCTGATGCTTTTTCTCAGGTAGTTGCAAGCAGTGACCAAGAAATAAGTTCCTCAATCAAGCAGAGAAGAATCATTTTGTTTTGTTATAATTTCAGCCTTCAGTTTTAATAAGATATTACAATTTAATATTATAAAGAAACCTCCAGTTTATTTATTCATTTTAAAAATATTGCAAGGGATTAAAATGACTCTTAATTTATTTAAAAAGTAGAATTTTTTTTTTTTAAATAAAATGTATAATTATAACAAATATATTATTCTGCTCTGCTTGCATTATATTGCATTTTTATTATTAGCTTTTAAAGCAAGAAATCCAGTGTACATAAACTAGTTTCTTTGAATCAAGAAATTTTGGTTACAAATAATAAATTGTAGCTTGTATTTTAATCATATTTGAATTTCTAAGTGTTTGACATGACTGGATGAATGAACCAGTTGCATTTTTCTATCTATATCCAAAGCATATGTTTTTAAAAAATCTAATTCTACAGTTTGCAATTTAAATGTAAAGACTGAGAAAAAAAAAAAAGCTATTTGTGTCAAATTCCCTGGAATTTTCTTTGAAAAAGTTATGTTTAAAAATTAATAAAATATATGCTTTGGATATTAAAATAAATGTTTTTAGTATTTGTAAATTATAGATTTGTGAAAGTGTTAACTATGCAAAATGTAAACACCTATGTATTAGTTTCTGTCAACATGTCTAATGGTACAAAAGTCTCCTGTGACATATTTGTCTGTCAGCAAGCTAATAGATCTTTTCTCATAATCGCACTCTCACACTGCTTTTATAGATCCAGCCAGTTTATCTTTCGATTCTGCTTCCAAATTCTAATTATTTATAATGGAATCTATATATTACAAGTATTTTCACATTAGTTGCATTGACTTTGGAAGAAGTCTTGCTATTACCTTTATCCATTTTTGTTGGAAAAATCATTATTTGCAATATACTTTTATCAATCTTGTTTCTGTTATAAAAACATGCATACTTTTACAATTATATAAATGATGTAAAAGAAAAAATCTTTTTTTTTTTTTTTTAAAAAAAAATCTAAGGGCATGATCTTTGTTTCATGCAATGAAATATGGATTGAACTAAAAATCATGTGCATCAGATGACGACATATCACTTGTCATTGTATTATAATCATGAATTAAAATGTAGCCATTATTATGTGTTTGAAATGATTCTATGAAGTACTTAACAAGAAATCATTTGTATTTGAAAATATGCTTTAATTTTTTTAAATTTCCAACAGAACTAGTTAAGTGCATTAACTCTTAAAGAAACAACGAGTATAAAATGTCTTAATCTATGGAAAGTAACTGAATTTATTTTTTCTTAATCATAAATAATGCAATCTTTATGTAAATTTTGTCGATGAATTGATGGAAATTATTCCATTAAATTGTGAATGCTGAAGAAAAGTGAATGTGGGTTCATCATCATTGTGCATATTTTTCATTTCTTAGACATGTTCAATAAAATTTGAAGGAATTGAATGCTGTGTTAATCATTCCATAAACTGCTCATTTTGTTCACAACTGCCACTTTTTATTAGCTTTATGATTGATAAAATCATATTAAAAGATAATTAAACATGATCATCTTACCTCAAATTCAGTATTTTAACTGCGTCACAACTATAGCCAAAGTTTATAAACTGAAAACTTCACAATTATAGTTACGCATGTCATGTTACGTATTACTGAAATACCAAGTTTTGTTTTATTTTTGTATATAATGTTATAAACAAATGTTAAGTACATTTACTGAAAAAAATATATGAAGTTAAAAAAATAGTATTTTTCTTTTATTTATATTCCTTGTATTCCTGACCGAAATGCAAACGAAAATGGGTAATATATGCATACATTTTTATGATCATGAATAACTGCATTAAATTTAACAAATTGACTAATTAATATGGTAAAAAGATTCATAATCTTCAAATATCACAAGAGTAAATGCAATTTTTCTTGGTGTCAGACAATTACAATAAAAAAGATTTTAATCTTTACAATATTAATGCAGTTAAATATGAGATATCTATACTCTGATGCAGACTAGTGTACATGTGGTACTTTTTCACCATGCTGATTTGTTTTGACTAATCTTATGAAAATGAAATACAAGGCTAATATATATCATAAATTGAGGAAAAAAATTTGTATAGAAAAATGATTCAATATAGATAAATTTAAAAAAATCTAAGAGCAAATAGTTTGCGAATAAAAATTTATTCTAATGAATTCATTTTCATGATTGAGATATACAAATAAACATTTATAAAAAATATTTTATTTTTTAACAAATGTGGAAAAAAATTCCAGTACACTGCATATATAAAAAAATAAGTTGTATTAAATAGCTTATTTTATAAAGATTTACAGTACATCAGCAATTTATGAGAAAATTCTTCAGAGAGAGTTTATTAACTGTGAATAATAAATAAACAACTAAGTGTGAATTAAAATATTAGACTCCCTATAAAGAAGTTAAGGTTTATATTTAAATCTTGCTCATTTTAGAAAAATAATAAAAATCTTTTTAAATTTTAATTTAAAAGCCAGAAAATTTATTTCAAAACAACTTTTTTAGATGAAAATGTTATTGACTTCCAAAAGATATTTTTACCACAACTCTGGTATAAACAAAATCTACATTATTGAATTCATAAACAATGTCTCATAAATGAATGCTTAGCAAAAATATTAATTACAATCAGCTTGTCTGTAATTTGTATTGAAATCAAAAAGAAAAATCTTAATTTTCAGAAAATAGTTATAAGCATATGCTTTCCAGACTTGTATTTTCCACTTTAAATCAGACCATCATTTATTAATAAAGTTAATAAATTTGATTTTTAAAATTTTCAATATATTGTTAATTATATTTACGAAATATTTATGATTATACATATCTACACTGATTTAAAAAAAAGGAATAAATACAAATATAAGACTATTTATTTTCTATTGTGCATACTTTGTTGTACATTCATTCATTTTTATCTTTTATAAATAAAATCTAATAAATCACAATTTCAAAAGAGGATTCTTGTGCTTGCTTGATTTTATGTCCTTCCACCTCCAATAGTAAAATTATCGAAAATATAGATGAAATCACGAGGACAAACATTTGGAAGTTCAAAAGAAAAGATCACAGTAAAACTTAATGCAAAACAGACATCAACTAATCTTGCCGATCTCTATTTTCTTTATTACTCTCGAGGAATGATATATTGCAGAATCAATCATGCCGGCAACTGTAATAAAAAAATTAAGAAATAGCTGTAAGATTGAAATTTAAAATTATCTAAATTTTAATGGTTAATTTTAGAAATCTTTCTGTTTTAAACAGAATTGAGAATAAAAATGAAATAAATTGAACTTCTGGTTAATTCGCATATACTCATGGTTTAGTTGAATTTATAGTAAATCTCTATACTTATTTATTTTTAGTAATATGAACATATAATGAAATAATTTTTTCAGTAGTTATTTAAAAGTCTGCAAAAAAATAAATAAGTAAACAATTCCATTTCATGTAAGAAGACTTTTCACTGGCTTTCTTTAAAAAATATTATATATAATATAAAGATAATTCTATTTTAAATGACTCCAAATAAAGAAATTTCATTTCACTTACTTCATATTCGAAAGAAACACATAGATTTTAAAAATCTTTTTCAACAAAAATTCATAAGTTTTAATTATTCATAAGCAAAGCAAAATTTTTAATCAAAACTAAATTGACTTATTTTTAAATATAATTAAAAAAAAAATAGAAACTAAATAATTTGAACAAAATGAACTTTAATTACTTTTAATTCACTGATTAACTATGTATTCCAAAAATATTTATAAGTTTTCATTATTATTTTTTTAAATATAGGAAAGATAAGATGAATTTCAAGTTTTATTAAATTTTAATAAAACCTGAAATTCATCATAAAGAAGATTGACAGTGGTAAAAAAATAACAACGTTAATAATAATATTTTTTATTTAATCAGGCAGAAAATATTTTGATAGTTAAATCATATTTAGAGAAAGAATTCTGATTTTTTTCCCAGATTTATATAAGGGCCAAAGTACTCCAGATCACTTAATTTACTCATGTTTATTAGCATTCAACATGCAAGAAAAAAATATCGAAAATAACAATAATGAAAAATATTATTAAGAAAAAAAGCTTAAAAAACCTATATCAAAAAATACAAAACAAATGTTTTATTCGTTGATTATATTATCTAAAGTTGACCTAAAATTTCTTTAATGAGTTAATGAATAAAAATGTTAACTTATGCTTTGTACAGGATGAAGGGAACAAAAAAAGAAATAAACTTATTCTCTAACCCATGAGTTTTATAATGCCTAAATGCCAAACAAAAAAGATAATTTGGCATTTCGTTTTAAGTTTTTAATTTATTTATATGCCATGATTGGACTGATTTTTAACTTCTTTAAACTTCACTATTTTAAAATAGGCACTATACCTCATGAAAGCAAGAATTTTAATGATTTTTATTTCCATGACACTATGAATAAGCATTGGAGTGATAAAATTATTTTGAATAATTATAAAGTTATCATAAAAAGGTAACAAGAATTCTCTTTTTAAGCTTGTTCAACAATGATTAATCAAACATAAAAAAATATAAAGCATATCCATTTATTATAATCATATTTAAGATATACATATTTCAATGAAATGCTAAGAATAAATCTTAACATTGATTATATTGGGTTTGAGCTAATTTTAAATAATTTAATTTTACATCTTGATAATTATGACATGTTTCAGGGAGTTAATTTTCACAACCCTAAATATAACAAAAAAGTTTTTTTTTTAATTATTAGGTCTACCGGAAAGTTCTGTCCGCACAATCAGTTTCAACAAGCGCATATTCCTGTGACACATATTTGGCTCCCTCTTTTGATCTCTAACAATGACACATATTTGGTCATTGTTAGAGATCAAAAGAGAGAGTCTAACAATGCGCATTAAATATACAATGACACATATTTAATGCGCAATATATATGCGCATATTCCTGTGACACATATTTGGCTCTCTCTTTTGATCTCTAACAATGTATGCACATTTTCGTCGCAGATGAACTAAAACGAAGATCATTCTTGTTAGTATTAAGTGAGACGCGAGCATGAACCCATGGCTACCGATAAAGTTCATCTACGCCACTGTATTTTATACGAATTCCAACAAGGAAGAAATGCTACAGAAACGTATAGGAATTAATTGAAAGTATTTGGTGAAGGTGCAGTTTCAGATAGAACATGCAGAAGATCATTCAAAAAATTTCATGTAGGTGATTTCGACCTTTCTGATAAGCCATGCTCTGGGAGACCATCTTTGATCGACGACGATACTGTCAAGATCATGTTAGAGCAAGATCCTTTTTTGACAACATCGGAGATTGCGAAAAGGCTTAATTCAGCTCAACAAACCATTTCCGACCACATTCGGAAATTAGGGTTTGTGTGGAAGTATGGATGCCACACAAGTTAAGGGAGAAGAATTTGATTGATTGAATCATCATATACACATCTCTGCTTGCAAAATCGAACCCTTCTTGGACTGGATCATAACTGGGGATGAAAAGTGGATTACCTATGAAAACATCATAAGGAAAAGGGCATATTGTGAATCCTCGTCAGAAAGTCGCAGAGCTAGGCTGGAAAATTCTTTCCCATCCACCATATTCTCCGGACCTAGCACCATCTGAAAATCAATTTTTTCTGTCCTTACAAAATTTCTTGCAGGACAAACAATTCAAGAACGAAGAAGATATCAGACAAGCACTGATTCAATTTTTGGCCTCTAGGGATAAGACATTTTTTAAAAATGGGATATACAAATTGCCATCACGCTGGTAAGAAGTCTAAATGATGGCAATTATATTATTCAATAAAATTTATCCAAAGTATGAAAAAATGTATTCCTTTGTTGCATTCTAAAAACGGACAGAACTTTCCGGTAGACCTAATTTATATGTATTTGCAAGTTAAGTTTATACTAACATTGTGCATTTTAGATTATAGAACACACGAGCAGGATTCATATAAACTCTCAAACAGATTCTGCCATATTAACTTTTTCCTGCAAATGCTGACATGTCATATAAATATAATTTATTATTTTTGTCAAATGTATTTGCAATTACATTTACATATTTTCCAATTATTTTTGAATGATATTTAACATAAATGCTCATATTAAAAGCATTACACAAGTCACAGCTACAATAAAAGTAATTTTAATTTTTTAAGTATTTAAAATGTTTTACAGAAAGAATTTAAACATTGTATTAATACTAGCGTTTCAATTTCGTTTAAATTGCTCATTTCCATTAATTTATTGAATATTCATAATATTAATAGAAATATTTACAAAGCAAGGATTATTTTTTAATAAAGAATATAAATTATTTCCTATTAAAAAAAAATACTTAAAGCTGTGATTGCAGTAATGAAAACTAAATGCATACAATTATTATTTTAAGTTTCAACAAAAATAATTTATATTTTTTAATACTATTTAACAAAAAAAGTTTTTCCCATTATTTTCAAACTATTTAACCGTTATTATATTCATCTTCCAGATTTAGCCATTTTAATCAATTATTAAAAAAGACTTCCAATTTTTTAATTATTAAATTAACTATTACATTTTAATATATTATTAATACTAATAATTGCTTCTCTCAAATTCCCTGACCACATGTTTAATTTTCCCATATATTTGCTAGTTTTTTTGGTATAATCTATAATAGATTTTTCAAGCTCTATAATAGAATTTTCAACTTTTAAAGGTCTCTTTTCTTAAACTTATCAATTTCATCAGGCACAGGTTTTTTCTAATATTGTCACACTGTTCTTTTTCTCCGATTTTATATCATTTAATATAACTGTCAAATTATATATATCTTTGTTAATTATTAAATTATGAGAACTCATATTTCGAATGTGATTATTCTTTGTCTCTATTGATAGATTTTTTTCAATCATTAAATTACTGTTTACAGAAAAATTGCCATCAACAAAGACTTAAACATAAAGGGGAAAAAATAAAAAAAAATTACCTAATTTTCATAACTGAATATAGTTTTGTCTATTTGTTACAAATTAAAATACTTCTTATTTTCAATACAATCAAACAAGTCTTAAGATAATTTTGAAATTTATAGTTTTTTTATAAAAGAGGATGTATTATTGGAAATAAGACATTACTTGAGAATAATCATATTCTGATACTTTAGTTTTAAATAAATAAAACAATGACAAAAGAAGCTTAAAAATTTTATTTAAATTATTGTTTCATAATTTGTCACAGTTCAAAGATCTATTTTCTATGAAATATTTGGTGTCATAGAATATAATGGAAATTTAAAACAAATATAATGATAAATCCAGGAAATTGATAATGTTTTGTAATAAAAAATATAAATATCCAAGAAATAAAAAAATTTCATCAATTATCCATTATTTTCCAGAAATTAATGCTCCAAAAGCATCATGAATTTTTATATAGCATTTTGATTTATTAATTTATTAAATGGGTAACTACAAATATATTATAATAAATGTCATGTATAAATTGCAACCTGGCCTTGAATGTGAAGAAATAATTTTTGCATTTTCAGTACAGTAAAAAATATAGTAAATCCAGGAATTTGAAAAGTTGAGCACTCCAATTAGGAACATTATACATTCTTTATTACAGAAAATTATTTTTCAGAAATAATTTTTGCATCCTTAAATTTCAGAGCTGAGGATTGCATGTTAAGAACTAATTTTTACATCAAAATTGTAATCCCATATACCGTTACTTAAATGCATAAAATATCAGTTAAGGGTACAAAAATAATATGTAAAAACTATTAATTTTTTATATCTGCAAAAGGCAATTTGTCAATTGAATCTTTTTATTCTTTTATCCATGCTAATTTGTTTTCTGGCTTGACTTTAATTTAACAGTAGGATGTGCAATAAATTGTTATTGATTTAATAGGAAATCTATAATCCTATTTCACGATTCATTTTTGTATTCGGTTTAAATTTTTTGATAAATTTCTTCAACACAAAACATTACAAATAACAGATAGATTCTAAAATAAATCCACAAATTAAATTGAAATTTATGAAATAAATTTATATATTTTTGCAATTTTTTACACACAACTGTAGAAATTATAAAGTATTCTGCATACTTTATAATCATAAAACACATTCATATTTAAAATAATTCTATTTTTATGTACTAATTCTCTTTCCTAAAAAAACTTTTAAAATACACAAATATAAATTTGCGATAATAAATTTCTTCAATGGTAAAAATATAAAAGTGTTGGTCATAGTTTGAAAAGAATTAATATTTATAGATTGTTGCATAAATCTACATCAATAACTTTAATATAGAAATCATGAAAAAGGAAAAAAAAAAAAAAAAAAAAAAAAAAAAAAAAAATTCTTTTCACATGATACTTAATTTAAATAATGCTTTATTATTCCTGATAATGAAAGCATAAACCATATTAACAAACATTTTTAAAATGAAAAATAATTTTCTTTTAATTACTTTTTAGACAATACATACTAAATATTTTGATTATCAGCCTTATATATTATAAATGATATTAAACATCTTGGCATTTAAGAATTGAAATATCTGGATGAACATTTGTAACTTATTATAAAATAATATATTTCTACTTCATATTTAACAAAATGGGAGCATATAAAATTCATTCTTAATGGTTTCATGTATGTTTCCGTAAGAAAAATTATAAATACTAAACCAGGTTTGGTTGGTTTGTTGGGTTTTGTGGTGCAAGTTCCAAAAATGGGCAAGCTGTGCCAAAACTATGGTTTCATGTATAAATATTATTTCAAAACCCAAACAACATTAAAATATTAAAAAACAAAAAAAATTGTATATAATATAATTAAAATAGAAGTACATAATAAAATAAAAGCAGAAAAAAATATTTATATAATCTAAAGTTCAAATATAAATCAAATAAAATGCAAGAAACCCATTGCCTTCAAATATTATACCAGACAAAATTACAAATATATAAAGATTCCCATAAATATTGAACAAAAAAAAAATATCCAGATTCTATGAAAATTGGAATATTTAAATTATACAAATCATAGAAAACTTGATACTGATATGTAGAGGCATATCAAATAGTGATAATACTCTATTAAAAAATCCTACAAGACTCATAACAGCTAATAATTCAATTCAAAAAGTATTAGCAGTTTGTAATTACTTTCTCTGAAAAAAACATACTTCATAAAATTCAATGTAAAAAAAATCTTCTCAACAATACCATTTTCAATACTATCGTATTATTCATTCTTACTATAATTATAAAGATGGCATTTATTTTATGATTAACATATTACAATAAATGCTTGTTTATTAAATCATTAAACCAATTAGCAAATTAACAGAAAAATCAGGAAAAACCAAAAAGGATGCAGAAGTGTTCATCTTCCTTAAGGTCATTTTTTAGACAAGTATTTCTTCAGTCATTCAGCTGTAAACCATTAAATTTCAAGTTATTCTGTAATATTCAATAAAAAATAGTTTCTAATAAAATGCATGTGTTCAATTAAATTATCAATGAAATAAACTGATAGTCCATTCCTACAGCTTAAGTTTTGCAGTGAACTTTACAAGAACAGGGAAATCAAATTGCTCTTGTTTTTTTACCTAACAAAAAATATTTTCTCTATTTTAGACAAAACCTTTTGTTTCTGCTTACTATCCATATCAGCTTTATTTTAGATAAACTGTAGTCAAGAAAAAGCATTTTTTAATATTCAAAGATAATTCATTTTCGGATAGAAAGAATTTTAGTGTAGATGCAGTCTGAAAAGCAATAAAAATATTTCAAAGCAAAAATTGCTTTGAAATATTTGCTGCAAAGATTTTATAAAAATTGATTTATAAAAAAAAAAAAAGTGTAAGCAATTTAAACTGGACATGACATTTATGTGTGTGTGTATATATATATAGCAGTAATTCCTTGGAATAAATAATAAATGATGGGGTTACTTGGTGGTAAATTTTAAATTTTAAGGTCATGCTTCAAACATTATACAAGATAAAACCATATTCTAAACAAATCTAAGCCATGCATACAAGATATGTCTTACAAAGAAGCATCAAAAATTGATAATGACATGCTATTTTCTTAAATTTCAATCAAGTAAAAACCTTGCGAAAAAGAGTTTAAAAAAAAAATTTCCATAAAACTTACTGTTTTAAAACAAATAGGATATGATTGTATGCTTATTCCCTTTATATGAATGTTTTTCGAATATTTTTCAATTTTATAATTTAAGCTATAGCGATGATAATTTTGAATGGATAATGTCCAGAATTTATCGATTAATATTCAGTAAAATAATTCATATACACAATATGCACTCGCTACCTATTTTTAAATTTTATTATAACTAGATATCACAATCATGACATGAATTAGCTAACTATTTACATCCATGATGTTCATTTAATTCAGTCATTGTGAAAACATTTAAGAAAAGTGTAAGTACTGAGTTTGATTTGTAATTTTAAAGTAACTTCAGTAGCCTAGAATAAAAATTACATGTTGTGAAACGATTAACATATATGTTTAAGTTAGAAATCAAAAGAATGAAGCTAAATATTAATATATATATATATATAAACTAAGAATAACAATTAAATACCTTCATATATTTTTTTAAACCTTTAAATAAATATTTAATTCTAAAGAAAATTTTGAGAATATGTTTATTACAGACAAACAAATGAATTACATTAAAGAGCAACCAAAGTTATAAAAAGTATCACACAATAGTGTATTATAATGCGTTTTCATCTTAATAAGCATTTCCATTAATTTAATCTTGAACAGAAATGTGCATATGAAGTAATAATTTAATTATTATATGTTTGTACACATAATAGTTAATATATAGAAATATGTTGGCAATGATTATTAGGGATGGCCTTAACAGGTGGTAGTGCCTTAGAAGCTATAGAAATGTATGCTTAAAAACAATATAGAATTGCAAGTGATCAGAGTGATTTTAAAGATTTTATAAAATTTGCTTTTACAAGAACTATTTTATGAATAAGTAAAGTAATACAAAAATAATTTACCTGTGAAAACACCACCAACAATTGCACATACACTGGTCAGGAAATGAAAGAAAGACCTAAAAAAATAATATAGAAAAAAATTATAAAATTTTGAATTATTTCAAACTTTTAGATTTCTTGCCATACGATACTTTGAACATCTAAATACTCTGTTAAAAGGTTTAGAAATATTTTAAAATTAAATGCAAAATATTATAAAAACAATATATATTATCTTCTCTATTTATATTTTAACAGATATTTATTCAGAAATAACAGATATTTATTCATTCGACAGATATATGTAAAATATCGAGATAAAATCTTTATGTTATGGTAATTACATTTTAAATGACACTTAAAGATTTATTTATTCCTAATGGTAGGAATGTACACTTCAAAATAACCATAGATTTTATCTCAGCCAGGGTTAAGCAATGGTTGACATCTATTACTATTCTGCAGGTACAACTGTTGAGATGCATGCTTTAGACTTCTCAGATTTCCTCCTTTGTGATATATGAATATTGATCACCCTCTATGAAAAGTCCTTTTAGAAGGTAAAGTATAATAAACATTCAAATGCATTATAACAGTCTTCAGCTGTTGTCTGTTAGAGTAATATTAATAATAAAAAATTTGAATTGTTTTAATATTACTTTCAAATTTAAGTTTCTGGCAATAACTTTTTTTTATTAAAAAATGATACCAAGATTCAACACTAGTAGTCAATGGATTTGATTTATATGACCAACACTAATAATCTGATTTATACACTGAAATATGTTGTTCTTTTGTGCCAACTAGGCTAGCAGTATGGGATATGCTTCTCCACTTTTCCATCTGAACTGTAATTTGGTGTGGAGTCTGACTTCCTCAGTACACACATGCCATAAGTACCTGTTTATACAAGGAAAGGACAAAGATAGGAAAGAGAGAAAATACATCCATGCTTGAACTAGAATTAAAAATCATGACCTCTCCATCAGCAGTCAGGCATGCTGACCACTTGACAGGGTGGGAGGCTTTAAAATATGTTTATTTCACAATATAAATCAGTTTCTTTAAAAGAAATAGAAGTTGAGTTTATTGCTTTTAGAAAATTAATTAGCTGTAATATAGAATACTCACATAATTAATGGTATTAAATTATTAATACAATGTTTATTATTTTCCCCCCAATTTTAGATAAGTTTTTTAATAATTTTAAAATGTTTTTTTTAATATTTAAGAGTAAATTTTTTATAAATATATTTCATGGTAGAGATAATTAAATTCTTGAATGTTGAAAACGTGACTTACTTCTGCTTTTCTCCATATTTAACCATTAGAGGTGCTAACTCATATATGACAAACATTCCTGGAAGACCTTGCTCCCCAAAGAGGGTGGACACTTGCTTCTGATGTCTGGTGACTGCAAACTGATTGGTGTGCAGTGTCTGAACAAATATTTTTTATTTAAGGATTGTAATTCTATGGATTATTGCATTGCAAAATATGTTTAGTAAAAAAACTGCAAAATCAAGCATTTTTATAGACTGAAAAGTATTTCATATTAAAAATACTAACAACACCTACACATAAATAACAGAAAATATATACTATAATGGAATAAAAATTATATGAATATAAATTTTATTAACTACATATTATATACATTAATTATTAATGTTTGTTATTTATGATTGACTTGTATATGAGTCAATCATATGTTTAATATTAATATTAATGCTTGTTATTTATGATTGACTTGTTTAATGATTGCTCTTCTCTAATTATTCTCTTTTTTTACATAGAATTTAAATTTTTTAAACACAGTAAAAGTTATAGAATTTTATATAAAAAAGACTATGAATTTTTTATTATAAATGTAATTGTTTTTATCCTTTCTTTGTATTTTATAATATTTTAACATAATAATATACCTACTTTTCACTTTTAACTGTAACTTTACCCATAAAAATGTTTATTTCAATCATTTAGGACAGTTCCCTTCTAACTTGTCGTTTTATTCTTTTAGCTCTATGATAAGAATGTTTTCAGATAGTTTCAGCATCTCCAAGTTGATTTTCAATTTCAACTACTTTTCTAATCCTTAAATGTTTCTAAATTTTGTACTTATTCCTGGTCATCATTTCATTTTATCTATTAACTACTTTTTCCCTTTGATTCTTTTTTAATTCTGTTTTAAACATTTTACATTGTTAAGTAATGTCATCCATATTTTGTAACTTCTTTTGAAAAACGTTTGTTTTCCGTCCCACCAGGTTAAATTGAGTTAATTTTTCAACTTTCTTATTGGTTCCAAGTTATTAGAAACAGTTCATTTGTTTACTTATTCTTAACAGCTCAACTCAAATGAATTCTAAATGAATTTCCTTGTCCCTTTTACCAAGTGAAAAAAGATGTTTTTTCTTTTATTCCGTTCTTGATTTTTTTTTAATACAAGTTTTGTCTTTAATTTTTTGAGATATTCATTTGTAATTCCTCTACTTATTTTCTTTTGCATTCTAAATAATTCATATTGATCTTATTGAAAACTTTTTCTAATTCGAAAAATCTTTTTGGTTTGTTGCTTTCTAGTTGCTTTATTATTTATTTTGTTAAAAAATTAAAAAGTTTACATTATTGTTAATTTAATATTTAGTTTAATCGAAAACATTATGCCTATTAATTATATCATACATAGAAACATAACTAATTTTTTAAATGCTTTAAGATAAAAAAAAAATAAAAAGTACTACACATTTATTTTCACCATAACTTTGCATTCAAATTATTAATATTTTATGTATTTGTGAAAATGGTTTAAAATTTCATAAATTAATATATATATTTATTTTTTAAGACTTAAATAAAAAGGCATTTAATCACATATTAATATGTGAATAAACTGACAAACAGTAGAAAAGGTTCTAGAACAGTCTCATGTAGATCAATTTTAAAACATGAAATTTAAGAAATAATTATTTCTAGTTATCAATAGTAAATTTTACCATGCCATCGGCTCTTTCATACATAGTAGGAACTATTTTCACATAATACTGAAACATCATAGAACCTATAAAGAATTAAAAAAAATTTCAAGGAATTTTCTCTTCAAAATTAATAGTATATATTTTGTCCGCTAGATGGAAGCACAAGTTAGTAATAAAATATTTAACTTACAATTTTATACGATGCATTAATTATTATTTTTTATAAACAAAATAAATACACACAAAAATTTTATTCAAAAATGCCTTTAAAAATGAGTTGACATTAAGTATTACAATGCGAATTTAAACTAAACAGTAAACTAGTGGATGATTATTTTAAAGTGATTGTGAAACATGAAAATAATCAATTTTCATGTTTCATAATATTTTAATATGTATAAAAATATCAATATATTGAATATGTTTCA
>JAPDSC010153159.1:11831-25340 GCA_026290005.1 Latrodectus geometricus
ATTAAATAATTTCATTTCACCATATGATTAAAAAATCAACTTTTTTAAATTTGATTTTCATATATAATTACCAAGTAAAATTTAAAAATTATGAATACATTTTAAGTTAAGAAATTCATATTGGGCATTGCAATACAGTAAAGATAGAAAATTTCTACTTTTATTATAACAGAACTAAAGAGATTCTTGTCTTGACTTTAAAAATATTTCAACAAAATTATGATAAAGTTAATGTAGACATATTTATTTTAATAATCATAATTTATGTTAAATTTTTGTAAAATTCAGGAATATAAAGTAGTAGTTTTACCATACACTTCAGTATCATGAACATATACACAGTATTATGTCAAAAATTAAATATTTCACATTTCATTCAAAATACTTTAGGCATTATTAAAATATTTTGCATATTATTAAAAATTTAAGGATCATTAAACAAGTAAATTAGTAGTGTTTAAATGTAATTTCTAAGCGCAAAATTTTAAAAGAAAACTTTACTTTTAAGTTAAAACATTGTGTTTTAAAAATGAAAGACATTAAAAAACGTACTGATTGCTGTTTAAAAGAACACACAGCTGTGACCCTTAATGGTCTTGGTAAAGGTTGACGTCTTTGTTTCAAAGGAGCAATATCTTTGCTTCGCTCAATCAAAGACGACACAACGTTACTATAATGACTAAGCTCATCTCTGAGATCTTGCATTTCTTTCATAAGACGTTCTCCTTCATCAATTGAAAAATTCTGCCTGCTATAAGTTGTGGATAGGCGATTTTCAATCTGTTTCAGCCATTGCTGGCATTCTTTTGCTTCATTAAAAAACTAAAATTAAAAACAATGGAAATAAATTTTGATAAAAAATAACTAGTTTTCAAAAGAATTCAAAAAGTAAATAAACTGAAAATTGAATAATTAAGCTAATAAATCGAATAACTAAAATTGAAACTATGGAGGATTTTGAATAAAAGTTTACATAATTAAATTTTTAATTGAGTTCAAAATATTAATGCGTATTTTAAATAATAAAAATTATACATATTTTTATTAATAAAAACAAAAAATTATAAAATGAAAAATGGAATTTATTATTTTGAAAATATACTGTCAATATATTCCCAACAAATAAGGCAATATATACATATAATATTAGAAATTTACAGGTATGTTTTATATGGCAGGTATAAAAATGAAAGACTTAAATATTAGGATAAAAAATAAGCATAAAAAATTAAATATCTAATACTTGAATGCTTTTCATTTAAAAGATATAACAACTTGTGAACTCAAAACTTTCCCCATTAATGAAGCACAAAAAATTCCTTATTTTCTGCTACATTTTATAGAACATTACTGAATTCTGTATCATATTCTCCTTGACAGTTATTCTAGTGTATAAAAATAATCATCTTCCCTTCTATTAAATTGTTAGATATTTACATCTTTTAAATATGAATTTTTAAATTGTGTCAGTTTTAACTTCATTGTGCATACTATTTTATTATCCCCTCAAACTAAAATTCTAGACTAACATGATGCATTTAGCAAACTTTTCTTAATGTACTTCTACTTTCTAACATCCACTTCTTTACCGTTTTAAATTTCCTGTGAATGATTTACTGATATGCATGACTAATGACATAAATCAGCATTAAATAACTATCATGAATCTTTTTTATACATTTTATAATTCGTTCTAATCTCATTACTTTCTTCACATTATATAAGATTTAAACATGTACCAAATAATAATAAATTTTTTGATTTCTCAAGCAAAAATGGACATGCTTTCATTAAACAATTTAAAATTTTATTAATTTTTCCATCTATTCTTCCTAATGAACATAATGAATTCTTAGCATTATTTTTCTTTTAAAAATAATCATCACACAAAAAGTAAAAACCGACTTTTAATTTTATATTTTCTGTTGAGAAAGAATCATAAAGAAATAAAACTTTACAAACTAGGTTTTCATGTGAACAGTTTTTATTCCTCCGTTCACATCAACTGTTTATTTCCTATCAAATATTACTGAAAATTTTAACCATATTTCAGATATGTAATAGAAAATAATTCAATATAATTTAATAAATCATTGTAATATATCAATTACATACTTCTGAAATTTATCAATTTGTTGTCTAAAACTTTCTTCTCAACCCACTGAACTTATTCAGCAGCATTTTAATTTTCTTACTTCGATTAATCAATTTCTGTGATATCTTAGAATCCATAGCACTTTTTTTTCAAAATCCTTATTTCTTTATGCACATTTATTCTTTAAAATATTAAACAGACATGTTAGTTGCAGCAGGATTTCCACTATATTTAGAAAATTGAATGATTATGAATTTAAAATTTACTTTATTAGATATGTTTCACTTGGTGGGACCTGCATTCAGCACACATTAAATTATTTGTACAGCCCACAAAAATAAATAGGATTTACTAAAACTTTCAGTATTTAATTCAAAACCACAGGTTAAAAAAGAAGCTGAAGAATGTAAAAACAATAGAATTTTATTTATGTAAGTTCTTTTTGTCAGGAAATGTGTTCTTATTTCAAATTGTCACTCTTCTCAAAAACCTGAGACAACATATACATAAAATGAAATTTCATCTGCAAAACAATAATCTCCCTAGCATTTGCTATATTTATATATTTTCTTTATTATTTCCTGATTGAGTATACAATTCTGCAAAAGCATAGGAGAATCATTTAAATTATATATAACTTTAAAATATACATTTGAACATACGTATTTCAAATTTTTTGGTGAAGAGAAGACTAAAAATAGTTTGTAATCAAAAGAAATATGCATTGTTTAAAATATGCAGCATATAATTTACATACTTGTTGATAAACAAAAGCATATTTTAGATGTACATCAAGGCATGACATCAACTGTAACAACCATGACCACTGAGTCTGCATTGCTGCAAGGTATGCCTAAATAAAGAAGTAAATTAAATGTTAAGTAAATTTGAAGGGAGAAAATATATTATTGCAAGAGCAATATCAATGTGTGTGTATGTATGTATGTATATATATATTATTATTAAAATAAATTATTAAATATAAATGATAAATTATTTTTAAATTATTATGGCTCTTTAAACTTACATCAGTTATAAATATTTAATTATCACTAATATAATAAATAAATCTAAATACCTCTTTTCCATTTTTTTCAAATTCATTTAAAAATGAAATTATGATATTTAGTAATAATATGAGTCTTTTGGGAAGAAAATGTATGTTCACAAAAATATTCACTTATTAACTTGACAAAAATATTAACATTTAAAAAATTGTGAAAACTGTAAAAGAAAAATATTTATGTTTTATGAAAATTCTATATCTTCAGCAAATTATTGGTTTTCTTTCCCAAAACTGAGAAATAAATATAGGACATTAAAAAATTTAAGTGTATATTTAGATTTCCAGAATAATTTAACTTAAACATTAAGTTGAATTATTCTGGAAATCTAGAAATATCTAAATATCTTTATACATATATTTAATTTAATTCAGCCATTCTAAATTAAAATCTAATTTTAAATGGCTGAATAAAATTAAAGATTTATATAAATAATCATTTTTAAAAAAAATTTATTAAAATTTAAAATGTGTACAAATATGGTATGCTTTTTTAATTAAAAACCATTACAATAATGATTTAAAGAATAAAATTTTGCAGATTATATTCACTTTAAATAAAAACTTGAAATTACCTCAATACATTTTGAAGCTGGATGTTTTTGTAGAACAAGACTTTCACCTCGATCTTGAATAGAATTGAATTGCACTTCACGTTTTTCAAGCTCCATTGTTAAGGCCTAAAAATAAATTGGAGTTCTTAAAAATAACACCTTTACAGTTAATTAAATCTTGATAACAAACTTCACTACATGAAAATTCCATTATTATTTTTAATACAATTGATGATTAATTATAGAGGCATTTTATATGCATGTATTAAGATTTATAACCCTTCATAACAAGGTGGAGAAATATATATAATAAAATTTTCTACATCTGAAAATTTTTTAATAAATTTTATAAAAAATGACATGATACAGCCTAATTTATATAAAAGATCTCAATGAGTACGAAATTATCGATATCACTAATTTCTTATCCATTAATTTTATCAATTTCTTATTTGTTATAAGCTGTCATTTAAGTCTGAATTTTTATATAAAAATAAAGTTATTTTTGAGTTTCATTCAGTAATACAGGAATTCAAGCAAATGTGAGCTCAGCTCTTTTTCATGTCTTAAGTTCAAACTCATATAATACTAAAATTAAATCTTCAGATTCAGTATTCGGTGTAATTTTTTTATAGTTTATGAATGAGTAGAATTTAATTACCCTTTGGTACTCTTCAATTTCTGAAATGTTCAAAGATTTTGAACTCCAATCTCTATTTAATTCAATTTCTTCTTTCTCATTCATCCATATAAGCTCGTTTGTGGCAGACTGAATAAAATCTAAGAGTGTGTCTAGATCACTCATTCGTTTATTAGACATAACCTAAAATATAAAAAGTAAATAAACTTAAACATATCTTTAAAATTAAACAAAAAGTAAGATTTACCAGGATTTTAAAAAATTGAGCAATTTTAAGCGATAAAAATTTTTTTTAAAAAAATTACATAAAAGTTAAGTGAAACATGAGAAAAATACTTACTAATACTTCTGAATATCCCTTTTCAAGTTTGGATAGTAATTTACAATATAATTCCAGTTCTTCTCCTCTGAATTGATTCTAAAAATATTAGAAAAGAAAATAGATATAGCAGAGAGCTTTCCAAAGAAAAATACAATATGTAGTATCAAGATTCAGTAAATAATTTGAAAAATCATAAAAGTTCAAACACTCCAACAGAGATTAAGTAATAATAATAATAAAGGAAGTTATTATGATAAATATTCATAAAAAATAAACAGCAACAGATACAATATTAACAATTTATATTTTTGAATTAGGTACTTTTCATTATCATTACTCAAAAATTTTATTCCATATTTATTGAAAATTCAAATATATTGAATTTTTCAAATTGGTGCATTTCATAGCTTGAATTGAATATGATGGTAAGAATCAATTTACATAATTTTCAAGAAAGCATATTTCATAGTTAAAAGTATTTAAAAGGTATTTTATAAGTAACAATGACAAACATATCTTGCACAATGAATAATTCCTCAAATTGAAAAAACACTGTTATTTTGCCCTTTTAAATTCATATTAAATAGTAATTAAGTTAATAAAATAAAAGTTTTAATGTATAATGCATTCTTGAAATAAAAATTTATCCTCTCATATAAAATTAGCAACAATTATATACTAACAGCTTTTAATGAAAACACAGTATATGAAGAAAATTAGTTTATCTTATGATTTTATAGTTTTGATAATTATGATACTCAATGGAAATTGTTATATTGTTAGGAAAAATGTTTCTGAATAAGCTAATTTTTCATAATTTTTACTTTTATCCTTTTTCATTGAACTTGATGGATCATAAAGTATATTTATCAGTTATATAATGTAAAATATATTGAAAATACAAGAATAATATAAATCAAGTATATACTTTTTCTTTTGATAAATTGATGCCCACAGGAGAACATTAATTTTTTCTTAGTTAAAGAATAACAATTTAAGAGTTTTTTTTTTTTTTTTTTTTTTTTTTTTTTTTTACCCCAAAAAAAAATTTTATTTTTTTTTTTTTTTTTTTTTTTTTTTTGCTTTCTAACCCAACAAAATAATTTAGTTACTTGATATTATTTAAATCAAAGTTAAATCGGAAAAAATTGAAACAGATTTGAACAATAATAAAAACATAACAAGCTTATTTACAATGATAAACTGAGAGTTATAAATATTTTATACCATTTTGTATGAAATGAATCTCGCAAATAATTTTTTCAAATTGTTAAAACAATTCTTACATTTAATTAAAGAAATATGTATAAAAGGAACTTACTTTTTGAGAAGAGCATTGATCAACATTTTTCTGAAATTGATCAATTATTCGATGTTCAGTATGGTGTTGTTCAATTAAAGTCTGAACACTAGAAAGATCTGTTCCATAATCTGCTTCTTCCAAGTATTTCTAAAAATAAATTTAAAATTATTTTTCTAATACCATATTATTAAACTTTCATAATATATCAAAATAAATCTCTAAGCATAACAAGTTTTCAAATAATATAACAGAATCAATTTAAAATATTGGAGAACTTTAAAAAGGAGCATTTTATGATATCTTACATTTAGTCAATTGCAATTTTTGATCAGAACACATTACTCATGCATATTTAATAACATTCATGCTGCTTTCATAATGAGTAACTTGTATTTCTGTACTAGACTTACTACGAAAATTGTTTTAATTTAGCACAAATTAAAAAATACTTTAAAATTTTTATTATTTAACCCCTTAAAGCACGAGTTTTTTTCGAAAAAACTTCCAAAAATTATCCATATGCCATCTATGTTAAAAGTTTGATTATAATTTAATATTAATATAGATGGCATATAATTTAGCCTATCTAGTTTTACTGGAACGGGTCTGAGACAGGCATTAGAAATAACAAAAGCGCCCGTGTGAGACAAGAATGTGGCAATGACATTCGCCCATGTCAGACACGAGCAAATGCCTTAAGAGGTTAAAAAATGTTAGTTACTTTCAACATGTTACCTATCTCTATTAAAAAACCTTTGAGTGGTCACAGTTTTCAGAGACAATTTACTAGTGCTACTAATGATAATCAACATATCCTTAAGTATAAAAACATCTTTTTTTTATTTTTCAATAAATTCATTAAAACAAATTTCAGAATTTTAAATACATTTAAAACTAAAAAGTTAACTTACCAATTTTTTATGCACCCAATCAATACATTCTTGCAAAAATTTAAAATGCTTATTTGTCTCAATGAGTTTTTCTAAAGAAAGTGGGCGTGGTTTTGATACTTTTTTTTCTTCAGTTTTTAGTGATCTAGTTGAAAGAACATTCAATAATCTTGTTTGGAAATGCATTTTAAGGGTCAAAAATCTTTCATGAAGTTGCTGAACTCTGAAATATAAATTTTTTTAAAAAATTGCATAATCAAAAATTTTTATTTATGATAATAGAGCTTTAACAAATTAACAGTAATAATATACATAAAAAATTTTGGAAACATTAAAGATGCAATTGAAATATACAACTTTTAAATAATGCATGAATTGAAGAAAAACAGTTTAATTTAAATATTATAATATGTATCAAATTAGACTATTAGAATTGCATTACTACTGCAAAACTATAAATATATATATTAAACAATTATATTAAACAATCTATTTAATGTTTGATTGTTTAATTTTATATCAATTGTTTCTTCTAAAAATATGTATTCTTCATTTAAATTCAATTTAATTACATATATAATCTGAATGAGAACAATGATTTATTATATGGTATTAACTGCATATCAAATGAATCATCAAAACATCTGCACCTTTGGATATCTTTGCAAAAGTACACTTATATATAATAAACATTTTTCAAGTTGTTAGTAAGAACGTAAAATAAATTTAAATGTAATAAAAAGACAAACATCTAAGAAATATAAAAAGCAAATAATGTAAATGTGTAACATATTAAAATATAGTGAAGAAAGTAAGGCAATGAAAAACCTTTTTTTACCTTTTATGAAGTTCTAAAGCTTGATGATAGCGTCCATCTCTCAAAGTTTGCACATCTCTTGACATGGACTTTAAACTATCTTCTACATGCTTAAGTTCAGATTCAATTTGATCACAGTTGTATTTGGCATCATTTGGGTGAAGTCGTTGAACTCGTTTTTCCTCCTTTTAAAAAAAGATAAATATTTCAGTGTTAAATATGGTCAAAACTATTAGAAAGGTCAGTTTAATTAAGAAAGAAATACCTCAGCAATATGTCTTTCGATATCATCCATCTTACCATCGCATTGTTTTGTTTCTCGGTGAATTTTTTCAGCTAATCTCTGAAGTTTTTCTAATCTATAATAAACTATAGTTAAATAACTGAAAGCCAAAAACAAGATTAAAAAATATTATAAAATTGAACTTGTTTTGTTTATTATTTATACATAAAATATTTATTTATTTTATATATTAAAAAAATTAAATGTACAATAAAATTTTGCAGTGTCAAATAAATTGCTTCCAGAGGGCTTTATACATATTTAGAAACAAAATATTTTTACATTCTAAATAAAATTATTAAGAAAAAATATACCTTGCAATTTCATCATGAATAGCTTGATCACGTTCTTGATGAGCAGCCATAACTTTATTCCATAGCCTATCAATCGATTCAATACGAAGCTCATCACTTATATCTACATGCATTTTCTAAATTTAAGATATTAAATTATAAGAAATGTTCTGAAAATGTACATAATAATTTATTGTGTACATAATAAAATATAAAAAATACATAAGTTAAAAATACTTTTAAATTTCATTATGATTAAAACAAATTTGATTCATCATGAAAAATATCAATTCTACGTAATTAAATATAATTTTTAAAATAGAGCATAATAGAAGAGCTTAAAAATTATATTTTAGTTTTATCTTAATTATTCTCAAATTTAAATTTAATCTTTATTTGTAAAACAAAGAGTACAAAATTCTGAAACTAAAATTTTAGGACTTAGAGTGAATTGTTTGATTAACCTAAATTTAATAAATTAATATGATAAATATACAGAAATATCAATGAAAACATTTAAAATTTATTCTTAATCGCAATAACTATACCTGAATCTCTCTATAAAGATGAGATAGTCGTTGTTTTTCATGTAACCTTGGTGGCATATCCTCTACACGGAATCTGGTACAATCAGCCAATAAAGACTAATTCAAAATAATAAATAAAAATAATGAGTAAATAAATAAATAAAATTTAAAACATGCTTAAAATTACTTCCCCTTAATATTAAAGAAAAATCTCCTTCTAGTTAATCCTTGTACAAAGAAATTAATTTTTAATTTTTTTCAGATTATATGCACTTTAATTGATAAAATTTCTATGGCAATCCAAATGACTATAGATAAGTTAGCAATACATCTGAAGAGTATTTGAAAAAATATTTATCCTATATGAATAATGCTGCTTATTCAGTATGATCTTACATGTTTCAATTTGAGCTGTATTTTATAAGTAAATATTGAAATTTAAAAAAAAAAACATTTTATATTATTAAAATTAAGAATTACATGTATAGTTTCATTTTGTCCAAATAAGTATGTATACAAAGAAAAAATATTCACTCAAAAGCAAATTATTCACATGAATGAAATAGCTTTGTTGTAAAATTTTTACCTCAAATATTGACTACACAAGTAATTTTATAAAACGGTTGACAGAACTTTTACATATAATTTTAATATTTGATGTCAATAAGAAATAAAATATGAAAAATATGTAATAGTAGATACCTTCATTTCAACTAAAGTATTAGGAAAGTTTCTATCTTGAAGTGACGATAAGGCTTCTCGCATCCACAAAAATAGAGAGCTAGATAAATCTTTATATTCTTCAACTTTACGTGATTTCTCCTAAAAAATTACATATAATTTAATAATTACATGAATTCAGCATAGTATTTCATAACAGTATAAATCCTATAAATATAAGCATTACTTTATGGAGAATAAAGATTAAATAATCCCAATGAAAGCAAATGATTTGACTAAATATTTAACAAAGGATTTTAATTAAAACATTTATTATTTCATTAAAAAGAACATTTTTTAAAGTATTATATTAATATAAATCATATTATCAAACAAAGTTAGAGCAATAAATATATTCAGTACAAGAAATATATAAACACGTATAGTACTCAGTTTATTTACATTTCAGAAATAATATTTATCTTTATTATCAACATTTTAGAAAATCTAAATTAACTTTTTTGTGAAATTAAAAAGAATTTTGAACTGAAAACAAAATTATTTTTTGGGTTTTTTGGTTTTCAAATTTTAGTTTTGAACATTTAATTATTTACTAAATGCTCCAAAGCTGTAAGCAAAATTAAACTGCACAGAAATATAAATCAAAGAAAAATGCATTAATTATCGAATAATATTGCATTAATAACAACATTAAGGAGTAAAAAAATATTTCTAATCATTTATAGAAAAGAATTTTACTATATCATTTAACATAAAATTTAATTAAATTTGCACAGCTAAAATGATTTCTTAATAATGTATTTTTCATTTCTTAAATTTTAAATTTGAGAGAAAAGAAAATAATTTAATAATTACATAGCATAATTTTTCAACAAATATTCCCAATAATTAAAAACCCAAAACAGCTTGTATTATTAAAAGTTGCCCTGATTTTGATTAAATTGATTTAACAATTTTTTTTTGAACAACTTAACAAAAAGTTTTAGTAACACTATATGCTAATTAATTCCTCCTAATTAGTTTCTAATTAAATCTTTGAATAAAAAATCAAATTAAAGACTACCTATAAAAATTATCAGCATAGTTTTAAAAGCTAAACTTATAAGAAATAGCATATTTATTAAAGCTATGCACTCAGCTTTAAAAAATATGCTGACAGATAAATACATTAAAATTCATTCCTGAATATAATTTCATTCATGCATAAATCAAGGAACCTTGTTTAAATAAACTCTGTACATCAACTGACAATTTAGTTCATTATTGCAAATTTAAAGTGTCAAAATCAATTGTTTGGATCGAAAGATTTTGTGTCTTCAGTTATCAACATGTTCAAATTTTAAACAAAATTATCTATTCCATTGATCAAAAGGATGAGTTAATGGCACAATCCTAAAATGATCAATCAATTTTTCAACAAAAATAACATCTAACCTATGTATAAACGTATCTTGACATCTTCCTCATCAAAGGAAAACTGAAAATTTTTTATATTTTCTGAATTTAATTCACTATAATAAATTGTTCATTTGCTTAATTTCAGCTTTATTTGTCAACATTTTGAGACATTTTTATCACTTTTAAATACAAATTTTATGTTTCCAAATTTTCAATGGATTGACATTTAAAGTTAGTTTATTTCCCCATGTCTTGATTATTGCATAATTCAAGAATCCGCATGACTGTAGAATGAACACATAAAAATGTAAAATTTAATAACTAAAATATATGTTGGTTGTATATTTTATTAATACTTACATCATCAGCAGCAAATGGATTATGAGCAGGAGGTCTAGGAAAAACATCATATAAAGAAGATATGTATGTAATAAGTGATTTTTCATCAGGCTCAGGAGTATCAACATCTGAAATAAATACACCAAAGAACTAAATAAACAAATGCAAAGAACTAATTAGATTTCTAAAATGATGGAATAATGCTATTAACAACCACCTTAATAATAAATATCAAAACTAAAAATCTTAAAATTATTCTGTTATATATTCCATGTCATAAAAATTTAAAATACATAATTCCAAAATGTGCATTTACATTGATAATTAATTTTATATACTCACATTAAAATGCATTACTTAATTTCATATAAATGAAAATGGGGAAAATATGTTAATATAAAACATACAAATATGCTTTATTCATTAATTTCTTATTAACTCAGAAATGTGGGGAAAAGGAATTAACATAATTTAAAATTTAATTATAGGCTTGTAAACCTATTTTAAATCACTGAAAATATTTGAAGAAAAATCCTGTAAAAATTATAAAGCAATTATGAATCAAACATAAATTTAGAATTTTTACAGTGTTAGTTAAAAAAAAAAAAAAAAGAAAAGAAAAAAAACATGTTAAATATGTCATTACATCAAACAAATTTGGTTATAATTTTTTTTTTTTTCTTGTTTGGTTCTTTATTGCGATTTAGGTTGGATTTTTCACAAAATAAAATTTGTAATTTTAGATATATCTAATTGCCAGTTAAGAAATTCTTCCAGAACACTTTCATAAAAAAACTTTATTTTCACTTTGCAAATAAAATTTATATTATGTTATATTCAATATGCATCCATCAATAAAAAGTAAATAAAGGATTTTAAAATACTATAAAAAATTAATTGCATTATTATAATCCAAGTAACCAATCTATTTTTTAAAAAAAATAATAATAAAGGGAAGAAAACTTAAAATTCATTTTTTTAAAAATAACAAAAAATTAAGAAAAATAATAAATAACAAAAAATTAACAAAATAAATAAGTTTTTTTATAAAATTAATTTTTCATGAAATAAAAATTCAAATACAAAAGCAAAATTCTATGAAATATAAGTAAAAGCAATAAAATTAATTATATAAGATCATAAATAATAACCTTCTGGATCCAGAAGTTTGGTGACGTTAAGCTCTCGTTCTGCAATAGTAAAAGCACTGTCAAGATTGTCTCTCGCAGTTCGTTTCAAACAAGATCGATAATCAACAAGGTCGGGTCTGTAACAGAAACAGGAATGCTTAAAAAATTTAAACCAAAAAATAATAACTTATAATGTGAACACAATTATGTGAGCAAAGTAAAAATTCCCCATACTAAATGCACAGATTAATTATCTTGGGAATAATCAAATTTAAAAATAGATTTTTCAGCCGTTAGTTACTAATACCTAAAGTAATATAAGTGCATATCATAATATTCCAGATTATTAGATTAAAGCTTAAAATGGTGTACTCAATCAGAGTTTAAAAATGAAATCAATGATTTAAAAAATAAATATTTGTTTTCTTCTAATGATATTTACAGATGATTTCATAAAGATATACTTTAATAAATTGAAATATTTACCTATTTCGATGAATAATAGCATTGAATGCCAGGCCATCTCTCCAGCTTTTGGTAAAATCACCAACGCGAACACCTGGATACCTGTCTGTCGTTCTTTGTGCCCATCGCAAAAGAGCTTCTTTTGCAGTGATGCGTTCATCTGTTTGATGTGTGATTATATCTGATATCTATAAAATAATACATACAATCAAATTTTTTGGTTCATTCACACTACAAAATATAAAGAAAAATGAAATCGATAAAAATTTTCTCGAGCACAATATTAAAATTCAAAATGCATTTTAATTTAGTAAAAATACAAGCATTTTGCTAAAAAATCTAAAATTATAAAAATAAATCTTGTACAATCATTTTTAACTCTTTTTTCGCTTAAAAACTAATTCAAAAAACTAAATTTTTAATGAAATTTTTTTATTCTACATTTAAAATATTGAAATATGATAATAACAGCAAATAAAAAATTTTAAAGCAAAATATAAAATATTCATTCAGTATTATAGAAATTCACATAAGCTTTATAGAAAAATTATATCAAATCAATATGGATATATTTAATAAAATTATATATTTTTTATTTTAGTTATGATAATAACAGCAAATAAAAAAATTTTAAAGCCAAATATAAAAAATTCATTCAGTATTATAGAAATTCATATAAGCTTTATAGAAAAATTATATCAAATCAATA
>JAPDSC010153165.1:0-49347 GCA_026290005.1 Latrodectus geometricus
TTTTTTTAATCCCTTTTTTTCCATTTCCTCTTTCTGTTGAATTATTTACTTATCTCAGTTAGTTACCTTGCATAAGTTTCTAAATCTTTTCCAGTCATCATTAAAGACAACTAATGATGTTTCTTTGGAGTTTAGTTTGTAATTGTATTTTTACTATGAGAGCGTTTGTGCATAAATATTTATTTGCTACACTGTAATTTCCAATGAAAAGAAGAATTAGTTATTTTTCCTTGAATTTAATGATCCAATAAATCGGAGGATAGAAAGGCCATCTTGATTGGCTCTCCATTTGTCAACGTCAAGATGGTGATTATTTATTCTAAATTTGCTATCGTTTGATCAAAAATCATTGGTGAGCCAAATCTGATGGTCTTGCTCTAATTGCGCTGAAATAGAATCGCTGCTCGATATTTACAAACAAATTTACATTTACCAAAATGTTTTTTTTTAGTTGATTTGCATCATTCATATGTATAGAAATTGCTGTTATATTTTTCAATATGAGAAAAGATTTGACGATTTAACTCAATAATTTAAATTGCCTAATAATCTTTTAGAAAACTATTTAAATTATAGATTTATGGTTTTCATGACAGGTCGATTTAAATATTATTGCTGCTGTGAATAAAATAAATATATTTTTAAAATCTAATTTATGATATTTATGATTAAGCATTTTCCAATGCAAATAATTTGTCAAATCTTCAAATATTAATTCGGTTTCATAATTTAATATTAATGCAAATAGTTTTCATAAGCCTGACAGTGTCTCGATTTCTCATCACAACTATTGCCTTATCTTTTCATGTGCAAAATTTTGAAATTAGCTGCATAATTTTAGAGAGAAAATAGATAGATACAAAAACTCATTATCTTTCATTAGGCGTCGAATAAATATTTGTCTATCTTCTCAGCGCATTTATAGAATATTTACTTCTGTCAAATATTGAAAGGCATTCAGCCAATCAGCCGTTAGGTCAAACACTTTCAAACTGGATTCGATGGAAAAATGCAAAAAAAATGTTATTCATTTTCAAATATAAGTCAAACTTTAGGAAGAAAAATGTAAATAATTTATTAAAATCTTATACACATATTTAAATATAATTAGAAATAATTATATATACATAAACTTGTTTAAATTATATATAATTTCGTATTGTTTTTAATCTCCCCCTGAAATATTTGAAAGAAACATAACAAAATTTTTAACAAAAACATTTTTTTCGATTAAATGAAAACGATGAATTAAATTAATATTATATTATTCAAATGATTGATATCACTAAAAAGGTAATTTTTATCCCTTTTAAATAAAAAAAAGTTTATTTAAAAGGGAAAAAAACTACACTTTCAGTTTTTTTTAATTAAAAAATGAAAAAGATTGAATTTAATAAAATTTTATTTTTTAAACATTTATTTTTCATTAAATTATGATTTAATTAATTTTTTTTATGAAAAATTGATTAATTTTTTACTTTTATGCAAGTTAACCGGGGTGGAGATTTTTTTTTCTTTTTCTTTTAAATTTAAATGGCTTGAAATTGAGATGCAAATATAAGGTTTTTGTCAACCACTTATTTTGTAGAAGCATTGCTCATCAATAGCTTTGAGTACCGTATTCATGTGTTACGCGAAAAAGAATTCAGGGAACTTCTGAGCAACAAAAATGCATTCAGAAAGGAAAAATCCAACGTTTATTTCTCGTTTCATAATTAAAAATGAAACGAATTAAACTTTTAATTTTAAGTAATCTAATCTGACAATTAGTAAACGGTAATTTCGAAGGAACTGGATATATTTTAAACCATAAAGTAGTTATTTGTTTCTTTTCAATTGAGATCATGGAGAAATCACTTTTTATTGTTTGTAAATGTTTTCAAAATCACGAAATTTTTCGATTTTAATGAATGTTGGGAACTTAAATTTTAACATCTTTAGCGATATTACTTCCCAAATTTCCTGAAATCTTTATCTTTTCTTTATCTGTGCCTTTCACCGATTCCAGATTTTTTGCCTGAGTCTGTAGCCCACCAACTTTCCCTGTGTCGTTCCACGTTCTCTTGTAATCCGTTATAGCTTCTCAAATTCTTTTAGAATAACTTATCACATCTTCACAAGCACACGTTTAAAGAATATTTTCCTGTAATTAATTTGACTTTACGCTTTATTTATTGTGATGTCTTACAGCTTTGGGATTGCAGGACATATGTTAAAAGCCTACAAGAAACCCATCTGTTGATTTCTGAAAACATTTGCCATTCATGGAATTGGGTTATGTCTTAGATCCATGAACCAATTGACGTCCATACTAGCTATTGAAACATTGATTTATCTCAAACTCTAAAATCACATGGTTCGACATTCTCTCTAACGTCGATTTGGAAACTAAAGCCATTTGATCCTCGTCCTTTTGTTTCGGACCAATTCAATTGTTCAATTTGAGTGAAGAATCGGATGAATTTGATTCGAAATTGTTCAAACGAATGTATTTAGAAAGCATTGATTGTGTTACACGACAGAGATAATTATGATTTCAAGGGTTTTCCAATGGGTTACAGCAATACACCTGAGCTGAATAGCTTGAAAACATAGCTCCACTTTCGCCTGATGATTCGTTCGATTTGAATTCAAAAGGATTTTGAAGAACACTTTCTACGTAAAACGTTGATTGTTCGAAATACGTGAAAAACTTGGCATCGAGTGTGTCCCTGTGGCTTGAACTCTTTGAGAATCGAAATTAAAAACATTGTTGAAGTTCATTTTGTCAATAAACCGATTCCATATGTAAAGACCAAAGCATCGGTCTGAAAAGCTATCTTCCACTGACTGGAGCCATTAGCGCTTTGACAACAGAGCAGAAGAAAAAGCAAAATAAAAAAGATAAGAATAAATTGGCAAGGACAATTTGAATGATTTTTTTTCTTATGCTCCTGTTTTGGAGTTCTTGCACTAGCATGCTTTCCTGTACTTAGCCTAGAGTTGAGCGCTACTAGTTAGATGGCAGCTGCCGGGTTGGAGTCTTCTTAATTTAGAAGCAGGGACCAAGCAGAAGATCTCGAAATATTTGACCTGTGACCTTCAGGATTATCATTTCACTTGGAGGACATTGCAACCATGACTAATTTAATGTGCCCCAGTCACCTTTAGTGAACCCGGTGGATTTTCGGTTAAGCCGGGATTCGATCTCATTACCTTCGGGTAACGAGAACGATGCCTCAACCAAGATGGCCACCGAAGCCTCACCTCTTTTGCGGTTTCGGCTCGAGAGTTTTATTGTTATCAGCTATGTGTCAATATTCCATGGCTTATACAGTATTAACAGGCTTCCGAAAGCATAACCATGTTTCGAAGTAAGGAATGTACGCGTGCGAAATCTGATTTTTTCAAAAATTGTCTTCGGGGAAAGAAAAGCAATTTTTTTGATAAACTATGCTAAATAATTTAGCCTATATATTTTTTTGTAATTTGTAAGACGTGCACGTTTGATATCATTAATTGACTCTTGAAAATTTTTCTTAGCTAAATAATGGGAAATGAATAATAATATATGTTAATTTAAAGAAATAAATTATTCAACGAATAATGAACGAAACTTTATTTATATATTTATTTTTTGCATTTTTCATGCTTATGTCATGCAAAAGCTGCACAATAGACGCCTACTGACATTACAGTAGGTGTGTAGTGTGTAAATTGTACCTTCCGACCCTTCTGTAAAAGCGTTACATGCTGAAGCACTAATGGAAGTAGTGGATTATATTTTCGAGACATTGAAAATTCACTGGTATCTGAACTGGCAATCTCTTCTAACTTTTACGTATTTTAATGGAATTATATCAACATATTAATGACACTAGTTAATATGTACAGAACTTGTCATGTCATGTCATCTCGCCAATTCACTCTGCTGTGAGAAGGGCGTGCCTTCTTCGTAGTTTTTAAGATTTTGAAGAAATCTTGTAGATTTGATTGATTATCCAATGAGATTGAGAAGATTTATTTTCCCCTTCCGAGCTGTTTAAAACGATGAGGATTGCTGTGTGGAAATTTTGTTTTTTTAATTGAAGTTCTCTCTGATGTAGGTCTGTTGAGAATGGTTCTTTGCCGCGTTTTATCAAGCATGATCTTGCAGGATGTAATTCGAAATAATTTTGAGTTTCGGTTTTCTATTGTTTTTAATTTCTGAGGATTTTTAAGCGTTTTTTGGGTTTTGAGTTTAATTAACTTAGGTATTTCTAATTTTTTTGAATTTCTTTTTTTCGTGGAAGGATGTGATTTATTTAAAAAGGATTGAGATGGCAGCGTAAGGGTTAATTAATGTCAGAGCCTTCAGTTCAACAGTTCGTGGTTTAATTTTCACTTAATGCTGAATTTTTGTTATTAGTCTTGAATCAACTTTTCGGTTTAAAATAATTCTGGTCGGTAAAATGTGATCGTAGTGTGACAAACTAAACTATCGTAAATGCGTCAAAACTATGAGGGTTTTGTGCTTGAATTAGCCTTTATTGACACGCGAATAGTTTAACAACCAAAAATCTTTTCAAGCCATTTGAATATCCATCGTATGTTGCCTTCCGGACGAGATTACATAGATAGGGGGCCAAATTTACATGTTGCAAGGATGAAAACCGGAAAGCTTATTGGTACCCACGTGAATAAATATACAGGCACAAAATATAAGTGTAACTCTCATCTCTTGTACTTCAACAGTGATTGGGATCGATTCCGAGACGTTTCTTTCCGGAGAGTTTTTGTGCTACTTTATCCCCATTTTTAGTTGTGTTCGGTTATCGATTTGAGACCTATTACTATATTATTTGCTAACAGTGCTAGTTTACAAATTTAGAAATATCATTACTAAACATATATACAATTGGAGTTTTTCATATTTTGACTAATTTTGCTATCTGTTTCGCTTACATTAGTTGCTGTTATTGTATTTAATGTATTACCTGTATGTTAGATATAATTAAATAATGTGAAAATTTAAGGAGAGCTAATTTATAAATTTGGCTTGAATTCAGACCTGATGGAAACATTTAACCTTATTTAACTTTAAAATAGCTATTGTTTTACAGAAAAGGAATTTCATCTTTTCAACAATTGGAGAGGGTTGTCTATGGCTTGATGTTAGAAGCGAGCTCATCGGCTTGAAAAGTTTCAAATTCAATTTCTGTTACTGTTGATCAACGGAAAGTGGATGCTGCGCTTTTGCTTTTTGCATGTACCCTAATGAGAGAGCAATTGTTTGTCTTCCGGATTATGCCCCTTTTGTTTCTGTGAATACAGCTTACTCTCTGTGAAAACACCTCCTGGAAGGTAATTTTCGGTTGTCTGCAACATGGTGTCATACAATTAATGAAGTCTTAAGTGAGCGGACCTAAGACCGAATGTGTTATTGCTGCTACTTCAGCATTTCAAATAAAAAGGAAGTTTTTGGTTGACGTCATTCTTTTGTATAACTTGTTATCTAATTAGCTCGTGATCTTCAGAACCATTCCTGAATCCAAGCCCTGTCATTTGTGATCGCCCTACACTAAATTTACTAAACAATAGGAATATTCTTATGAAGTAGAGGCCAGCCTATGTTTCAGCGATGCTAGAATTTTACAGCTATTGGAGGCAGGAGTAAACTGATTTTTTTTCATACTCTATAATTCAATTGCTATTTACTTTATTGTTGAAAATTAATATTCTTTGTTGGGTCAATCTTGCTTCTTATTTTAATTTGTTTGCCATTCTAGAGTTATTCTTTGCATGCAAGAGTTTTCATACGTACTGTTTCTAGTGGACATTGATCTACTATTGACATTCAAATCGCAATTCACTTGAACTGAAGATCAGAATTAATTCAATTCGATCGCATTGTCTTTGAATAGCGAGGATTATATTAACCAAGATACAAAATTTTCCTTGATTGATGTTAAGTTTTTTCATGATACGTTTCAAAAACAAAATTTCAAAATATTTTAATTATTGATTTTTTTTATTTTCTTATCTAATGAATTATTTTAAAGGAAACGAAAAATAATGTTATTACCTCATTTAGGTGACGCAGGTTTTCAGTGCAAATATTTCAAGTTTTGTTGGGACATTTATCTTTTTCTATGTGGAATTTCCTTTTCGCCGATTGAGGAATGTTCATGTATACAATTTGTCATCTCTTCGAGAGAAGATAAAATCAATATCTTTTTTATTATAAATCGGCGACGCAATAATTTATGAACCACATGGGTCTTTATCTAATACCTTTCTATCAAGGATGGATGGCCTCACTGGCCATCTTTCCAATAAGTTCGTCAGAAAGGTGCCACTGCCGTTACCAATCGAGATAAACCATTTCTAGCGTATCCTTCTCCAGTGTGTTCCCTGTTTCTAGTCATCAGCTTAAAAGTAATATGGAATTATTTTTAAGCCTGCAATCATGAAGGAAATAATGAAAATAATGAAGAAGCAATCATGAAAGCTACACAATGCAGTCAATCATTGTGTAGCTTTTGGAAATAACTTAAATAAACTCCTTTTACACTTGCAAAAATTGAAAATTACAATAGAATTTGTTAAGTAACACAGTGGCAACCTATGTCACCCAAAGTAATGAAGCGATTTTAGTGGCTGGGTTACATATAATTATATATTGTCATATTTGGCGGCTTGCCCTTAAAAATAATGTCATGTTAAAGTTATTAATAGAAAAAAAAATTCTATGCATGATTTAAAAAAAATAGAAAGTTAAAAATTAAGCAGAGCAGACATATTCAATAGGCGTTACTATTTCTCCTCAAATGAGTTTTATAATGTATACGTGAGATTTCATGTATATTTTGGAGGAGATAAAAAAGAAAAGTAAATTAACAAGTACCTTTCATTTAACAGTGTATGGTATGATAATGATAGATCATTGTTTATTTATTTACAGATTCGAATTCTGTTGACTACTTGAGATACGTTGCAGTTACAATGAGTGTTTATGTAGTTCTTAACAACAACAAAGTTTGATAACATTTCTGTTACTATCCTAGAGATATCATTTTTGGAGAAAAATTTCTCAGAAAAAATAACCTATTCGCATTACATATTGTTTTTACTCCAGCTTTCTTGCATTATTTGTATTGTTTTATGTCTTAACTCGTAATACCTGGTCTGTACATACAATACAAGAGAATGGCAATTGTTTTTGATTTTTGATATTGCTATTATAAATCTTGAATGATTAGTGCTACTAATGAGTTTACGCTTTTTTATTGATGTTTTGATAAGTTATTTTGTAGAAAACAGGAAAACAGTTTTAGATTGAACAAAGATATGTATCGAAAAGAATATATATTCCTCTTTATTTGTTTGCTTAATATATATATATATAATATAAATGTTTCGTTCTCTGCTAAAAATTTTAATCCGTACCAACTCGAGTATGAGTGCTTTACCCTTGTCATATTTTATCATTAAGTAGTTCATTAATCATAAAAATTTGCTTAATTTTGCGTAAAAGATCATCTATAAAGGCTCCAAATTTTCATGTCAGACTGGAATTTTGAGTTAAATAGATTCTCATTAAATTTTTCGTTTTGGCTTTCAATTATCTCATTAATTATCTATTTTGGTGTTCATAGATTCAATTCCTTGGGCACGAATACTTGCAATGGTTCACATTCGAGTTTAAAAACTGTCAGTTCCTTTCAAATTGTCTCTTTTGAGCAAAAAATGTTCGTACATACAATATTCAATCAGACTTTTTATGAAAATGATAACTGATTTAATATGAATAGAGGTAAATATTAACTATGATGTCGTTTGGGAATGAATTTTTTTTTCATTGAAATAGATCTGAAGATCTCTCTATTAAACAATTTTTGTTGATCTATTTTGCCCGCAGTGTAGTGAATATCGGAAAATAAAAATATGTGTACTATTTTAAATATTTCAACTTTAATTTCTCAAGCACTTTAATTTTGTTGATATGGGAACCACATTTCTGTTGAACAAGCCAACATTTTCGGGAGAAATCTCCGAAACCAACATTTTCGAACTAAAGAAGCTTTGCAATTCTACATGTATTGGAATAGAAATGTAGACTGTGGCAGTTTTTGTGATTTCATTTATTTTATGTATAGAAAACGACATTTTAAATAAAATATTTTTGTTTTAAGTGTGTGAAAATGTCTGGTTTTTAGTATCTTAGGCATATCATAGATACATGATGAGCAAGAACTTGAATTTTTTTGATTTTGTTCCTGAAAAAATTCATTCATGAAAACTGATTTTCTTTTATAAAAATTGTCTTTCTTTTAATGCACGATGCTTACTTTGCTTAAAGGGTTTTGTTTAAAGCATATTGACTTTAAGAATAGAAGTATTTTCAAAGGTTTATGATCATATTGTTCTTTTGAAGAAATTGATTTCTCATATTTATTTGCAACAATAATTATCAATATGTAATTAGTAAGATTTTTTAAAAAGTTTTACATTTTATCTCTATTTGAAATTGCATCTTTATCAGAAAAATTCTTTTACTTATTTTTGCAGGTGAGTACATCTTTCAGAATTTTGTTTATATACATATTTGCTTCAATTGTCTAATGAGTTGAAATTGAAATGCTTAATGTGTCCAAAGTTTTAAAAAATGTTGCAAGAACCTCAACTGATTGGTAAGTTGTGAAAAATATTTCATGAAATTTATATTTCTCCTATTATATTTTTTACTTTTCGTTGATTGACAAGGTTACATTTTTCAGGGGATTGGTTATGGTCTTATTGTTTACCAACTATGCATGCTATCAACTTGGAAAATTTGACCCGTGCTAAATCTTTTTTTTAGTGTGGAAAATCGCCTGTTTATTTTATTCACATATAATCTATATGATGATAAATATAGATAAATTACTAATTCTTTCTCTTGTTTAACCATATAAACATAGCTGAAGAGATATCTTGAAATTACATAATCTTAATTTCAGCTTTTTTTATATTTTTGCATCAGCCTTAAGCACCTATAAATAAATGATAAGGCGGGACGATTCTGCAGCAATCAGTACGTAGTTAAGCCTAATGAAGAATATAAATTTCCGAAATTAATGCTGGCTACTGCGAGCCAGTGCCCTCGGGCATTACCGATGGTCATTACCAATGCAACTGGAATTGGAAATAGCAATTTCTGAAATTCGAAGGGCACAGATAATCTCCCATTAATGATTCCATTCAATAACTGTCCTCAATCAATGAATGTTCCTCAGACTCAAATTTCTCGATTGCACAGCCCGCCAAAGAGTTCTGAAGTAAACCATAGATTGCTTTGTGCCATTAGTTTTATGCTGTTGATCCAGGAGGTTTGTTCTGCATTTAGATTCTAATCTCATGATGATTATAACAGAATTGACTCTGTTTTGACCATTCTTGGGGAATCATTTTGTTTTCCAAATTTTATTTATAATAATTTATGAAAATTAGTATAAACGTTATAAAAAATGATTTCATTTAAAATTTTTTTAAATTTTTCTCCATATTACAGTTGTAAAATGTTAAGGCAGATTTATTTAGCTTTAAGGAAAGATACGTTTAGTTACGTTGAGTGCTTGCTTGTTGTCATTAACTATCCCTTTCAAGGAAACGGTGACAATCATCAAACAATAGACAATCAAAGAGTAATGACAGTTCAGCTGTAAAGCTGGATGATCAAAAAAGTTTTGTCTAAGAAATTCATTTTCAAGTTTGATTAAAAAAGTGATATAGAAAATGTGTGATTAAGTTTGAGAAAATTATTATGATGTTCAAAGAAACTGTCACAAATGTATCGTTGAAAAATATGGAAAACTTTTAGCAAATTGAGTGCTTTGTGTATCAGACAAACTTCTTTATTTATAATTTCTTAGAATGGCTAAAAAAAGTCGGTCTATTGATATTATGTGACGTAATCGTTATTAATAAAGTAAATTTATAAAAATTTAAATTAATTATCTAATATTATCACAAATTATTAATAAACTAGCATATAGTTTTGTGATTTGAAAATTTTCTAAATATCTCATCCTTTGAAGCTTTAAAATATAATATTTACAGGTATTATTTGATATTAAGAAATTATAACAGTTGGGAGAAACGAAATTCTTGGTGAAGCTATTTTAATGCTTGCGATTTAATTTCCCCATTTTTGTAAAATGCTTCTTGGCGAATTTATTTTAATTTTCCTCACAAGATAGGTCAGTGTTCCAGATTCAGATTTTTAGTTTTAGCCTGGAATAATGGAGTGATAAAAATGATCTCTTACAGTTTATGTTGTAATGTGACTAAAATATTTAAATGGTCATGCATGTTCGAGGAAATTTCTATATTATATTTTATTTACAGAAAATATACGCTTGTAAAACTTATAGCTGTTAATTTAGGCTATACCAGTGATTTCTTTTTTCGTAGCTGATATTCTTATATCAAAATTCCAATGTTGACACTTCTGAGAGGATATGCTTTTTTTTAAATAATTAATGCTTAAAAATTAATTCTTAATAATTAATGCTTCTTTCTATTTCTTGTGTATATAGGAAATCTTTACGGTATGATTAAAATATCTGATGAGAGCTCACATAATTGTTTTTTGTGGTTCTATTAAATTATATAAATTAATTACAAAAATCTTTCCCTAAAGGAGTCTTACTAGAATATTCGAGTTATCGGGGTGATATATTGAAACGAAGAGATTTTTTTTATTCTTAGTTGTTTATCCCATAGTTTGTTGTTAAAAAAAAAAAAAATTTAAAGTCCTAATATACCATTTGTTTTAAAACGGATCCTGGTTTTAGGAATATAGAACCAAAAATCTTTTCTGAGATTGGCGTCGAATTATTTTTTATTTTAAAACTTTATCACCTATTGAACAGCGGCAATCAGATTTATTCTGCTTCAATTGCAGAATCTTCGATAAAAAACAACGTAAAAGAAAACATTTTTTGTACAGATGAGAGAGAAAAATGACAAGATTTAGACCTCTTAATGGATAATGAGAGGTCTAAATCTTGTCATTTATATATTCAATCGTTTTTACAATCATTAAAAGAATCCATCCAGACGAGTTAAGTCAAATTTTCAACCAATCATAGAGAAATTTAGAAGAATGAAATAAAGATGAAGTAATTCCTATATTTATAGGACTAAGATTTTGTCCTATTTCCTTAATAGATTTATATCGCTGTATACGAAGCGTATGAGGTAGTTTTTGTAGTTGCTTTTTTCCTTAAAAAGAAAGGCATTGTATTCATGTACTATTTTGCAGGATATTTTTAAGAGTATTCATGAGTGAATATCAGAATATCATTTTCCAATGACTTCGACGCATTTATATGAATATTTTTTAATTTGTTAAGTGTTTAAAATTTTCAAATTTAAACACTATATATATTGCTTAAGTGAAATTTTCACTTATTTTCGCATATGCATCATTGGAAACTCCAATATTGTCAGAAGCATAATTTTATTCTTGATCTTTTATGTATCTCAAACTCTGACCTAATAATTTTATAGTTGTCAAAATTTCATTTGCTGACTCTTACTTATCTGTTGAAATTACTGGATGAAACTGTGAAATTTTTTTTTTATTTCATCTTGTAAGACTTTGTTTATTTTACACTCTTCATCTTAGAAATAAGAACTTGCTTTTGATAACGAAAAAATCCATATTTTGATTGAGTATAATATAAATTGTTTGCTAGATTTTACTTTTTCAATCAGTTTTTGTAAAATTAATTCGTATGCGTGCATTTTTAAATCAGTATTGTAGGCAAGCGATGTATACGATTAACGAATGATTTTAAATGCTTCTTTTTCACGTGTTCTGAATCAAAGCAGTTGATGGAAATTCTTGTCGTCGTGGTTATTTCCTCCCTTAGTGTTCATTTTTTTCATTACCAAATAAAAAAAGTGGAAGCTTGTGACTGTTGGTATTCGAAATTTTTCAAAAACAACCATTTTTCTTAATTAGCTTTCGATGGTCGTCATTTGATACATCATACATTTCAAATTGCGGTGCTACGTTTTTGTTTCTGATTCAGATAGGTCATTTTCTACTTCGTTTTTACTTAATGTAAGAATTTCTGCTTCTGATTAACATTCAGGAGTTTCCTCCCCTAAAACAATTCGAATTTCTATCTGTTAACACTGTTGGATTGAAAACTCACTTGTCTCAGCAGTTTGATTATTTGGATTTTAAATTTGATTAGGCCAAGACTGTTTAAATTTATCATCAAGACAAATTTAAATTGTCTTGCCCTAGTCCAATTTAAAAGTATCATTCTAGGTCCATGATTTTTTGCCGTTCTATTGGAATATAGTATCATGTGATTAAATGCTTAGTATTTATGGGACAGAGTACACGAATGAATATCATTGAAGGTATTTTAGATTTGAAAACTACCAAAAATCTCGAAAAATTGTTTTTTTTTTTTTTTTTGTTTTTTTTTTTTTTTTTTTGGAGAGAAGAGAATTTGGAGCCTCCACCTTGTCTAATGGTGAGCGTGTCTGACTGTTGATAGGGAGGCTCTTGGTTCGACTCCCGGTTCGGGCTAGGATGTACTCTCTCTCTCTACTATTTGTCTTTTACTTGTATGAATGGTTGTCTACCCTATAAAAGGGTACCTATGGCATGTGTGTATTAAAGAAATCGGACTCCACACCAAGTTATGGTTCAGTTGAAAAAAAGTGGAACAGCGCACCTCATATTGCAGACTCGACAAAAACAAAAGAATTTGGTAGTCACAATTTCTTCTACCAATCAATGGTATTTTTTCAAAATAGGAAGGAAATGAAGAAGCTTTTTTCATTGTGCGTCACATGACCAAAAAATATGTTTATATATTTAATATATTGTAAGGCAAAATAGAAATTTAGACTTCAATGATTTATTTGGATTCCTTTGGATTTACTAATCAATCGGAATTTGGTAAGATTTCGTGAGACGTTGTAAGTCATACAAAATCAGATACATCTGGCAGAACCACATAAATTGAAATTTCCATAAAAAAACTTTCAAAACTGATTTTCTGTTTTTAGTATATCTAAAAATTGATGTATATGAAGATGCATGTTTTTTTACTATTTCTCAGCCTTAAGTGTTTTTTTATCTGGAAAACAAGTTCTGTTAAAAATTCGGTATCTCGATCAGTTCCATCCATTGTAAATCTTTTTAAGTTTTAGATATTGGATACTACACCACATCAGGTGTCGATTTCTTCATTTAACAGTGGATCAAAATAAAAAATTGGTTGGTCTCTTGTATCGTAAATTGGAAAATTGAACAAACTTTTTACTGTAAAATATACCTGATGATGGGAGTTTTCTAAATATAATAAAGAAATTAACTTTTCTAAATCTTGATTTATTGAAATTCATGTTAAATCATTTCATATTTTAATTTTGATGTTATTATATAATTAAAAATAAAAAGTTATATTTAAAATATAAAATTAATTTTCTAGAATTATCCTTTACCGAAATTTTATTATAATTACTAATGCCGTTAAATGTATGTTAATGCAAAATTACAAAATTTTCAATTAATTCATAATCATAGTTATTTGATTTGATAATTACTGAAAATGAGTTTGACTTTTTTAAAAATATTGATAGTTGTATAGATAATTAAGTTCTTTGCAATAATTAAAGTATTGGGAGTTTGTGTGGGAAACAAAAAAAAATTAGTTTTTAAATAAAGAAAAATGGTAATTATGTATTTGTAGAGGTGTGAGAATATGTCCGTTACCACATGCAAATAAGTTTTGTTTTAAATTCCTGTGTGCTTTAAAAATGCTAATTTCACAATTTCTTGTTTTATCATTTATAATAAAGTGTTTTAAAATTCACCCTAAACCATTTTTTATAATCAAGGTTAATTAAGAATTTATTCTGATGTGTGTTCGCATATTTAAATCGATATTTGAACTTTTAAATATATATTTAATCATCGTTTCCCCAAGTAAGAGTAGGTTTAATTGCATAGAAAAAAAGTTTAACTTATAAATATACATATATAGTTCGTGTGAAATTAACAAATATGTTGCTTTGCCTTGAGCTTTCTGTCATTTCGTGACGTCATTTGTGGCCTTAAACGTTCGCATGCTTCGGGCCAAAGCAAGTGGATTTAATTACCAGAGGAGAGAGAGTGTGTGAATTAGAAATCGAGCGTGATTTTCACGTGGTCCATTCTGAGCTGACGTGATTGCCCTGTCTGTACTCTTGTCTTATAAAACACGTGACCGGGTACCAGTATTCTTGGGATTGAATCGGGCAAAATATTGCGGATGACTTTATACAAAGAATATATATTATATGAAAAATGATTTTCTTTTAAAAATTGACCGACGTAAAATTTTTTACGGTAAAATATTTTCCAAATAGCTCATATTTATCTCTTTATAAAATAAAACGCATTTTGTTGAACAATGTAAAAACGTGTAAACAAAGAAATGTGGTAAATTAGCATGATAAGGAGTGTTACATTAGTTAAATAAATATGGAATAAATGTTAGAATCATTTTATATTTTGTTCATCAATTTTTCAGGATTAAAAGAAATTTTGGGTTTTTGGTTGCGTTTAAATACTTGGATATAAATTAATTAATTAAAAATTCTACAGCAGAGATGTTTTCCAAATGTAACTGGATTTTTCTGCATATGAAGTAACTCAATTCTTATTTAGTAATGCAAAATACTATGCTGAAGAAAATGTGTGCAAAATTAAAATGGTAAAGAAATGTTGAATTACTAAAGCATTATTTGAGTTTGAAGTAAATATTTAACACAATTTCATCCAAAAATTCAATTTTCCGTGAATAAAAGAACTCTTGCTTGTTTGGTTGCAAAATCTTGTACTGACACTTGTACAAGAATCTGCGACCATATTGTGATAAAACTGATTTTTAAAGAAATGGATGCTTAAAAGAATGCTAAAACTTTTAAACATTCCTTGAGAAAAAGAAAAATTCCAAGTCCACTCCATTATTGTTTTTTTTTTTTCTTTTCATTCATTTTTAAAACATTCAAAAATTTAGATTCAATTTCTGAGGTATGGGGTTATTTTTTTAAATGCCATGTTTTTTTAAGTTCTTTGCATGTTACTTTCTATAAGACTAAGAAAAATCTATAGTTAACATGATTTATTAAAAGTTTAATAGATTCCTCGAATCAAGCAGTTTGGTGGAAAACTGTAAATGTATTCATTCCATGAATAAGTGGTAAAAAGAATTAAATCATATTTTGTAACAGTTTAATTCGATGTCAAAAGCGTTCATATTTTTGAACTAAATTTTGTCTTTATAAAACCGTCAAAGTAACCTTTTTAAGATACTCAAAACTGAAGACTCTTTAATTTCTTTTAACAAGCACTGTTTCAAATTTCCTAAAACTAAAATTTGGAAACTCAGGCTTAGTTTCTTTCAACAATTACTGATTCAATTTCAAAAATAAAATATTTTTGAGACTGGGATTCCTTTGTTTGAAACATTGATTGGGATTCCTTTGTCTCCTGGAATTCCATAATTCTCAATACTGGTGAATCTTAAAGTACCTTTCCCCTTGATTCGTCTCTTTTGAACTCTAATTCTTAAAAAAAAATTCTGTTTTTTATTAATAATTTTAATTATAATATTTTTTACAATAATAAAAAAATTATTCGTGTGGAACTAATGTGATGTCTTTCAAGGATTGTTATTTGAAAATAGTTCCTATTATATTAATTTTTCTTAGTAAATCTATCATTAAAAACTTTCTTTTTAAAATATCTTAACTGTTCTAGTTTTTAAGTTATGGAAACATTCTATCCATAAATATCTTCATATTTAGAAATTTTTTAACTCCTTGTTCTGTATAGAATAAAATGATTTTCAACTGTATGTGATTTTGAATTTTAGTTTAACATAATGATTTAAAGTGGTGTTTAAAGCTAAAAAATATTAGTTGATATTTATGCAGTGATTATATGTATTTTTCAAAGGACTTTTTTTAATTCAGAGCTTTAAATCTTAACATTGTTATGCTCTTCTTTCACATAATTTAAGAGCTTAGAAAAGACTCATTTTTTTCAAATACGATTTTGATTTTGAAAAAAATTTAGTCTTTTTTTTGTATAATATTCAACTATTATATCCCTCTCACACATATGTATTTTTTAAATGACAAAACGCAAAATTTTCCATTTATGATCACAGTAAAAAAATAATTTTCTATAATTCCAAACATCAAAGGTGAAATAAATTAACATCAAAATCCCCCCTTTAAAAGCTATTACTTATCACTTCCGCTATTTAATTTTTCTCAATTTTCCATAAAATTTTAATTTCTGATTCGTGTCACTTGATAAATATATGTGCTATATAAATATCGATCCAATAAAACATAATTTTATAGTTTTCTTTATAACAATTTTCCTTTTCCGCGTATTCCAAAAAAGTTTTGGAGAATTTTTTAGTTATCAGTGCTGGAAATCAGACTATTGTTCGAGCAGAAATAACATCCGGTTTATTTATTTTATAAACATTCAACTATCAAAGTTGAATTTCGTTATTTTTTTATTTTATTCGAAAAAACTTATTTGCATTTTCCCGTCCATTTCAGAACTAATTAAAGTGTCACTGCCTCTAAATTCTTTAGGGGCGGATATCAAAGAAAAGAAAGGAAATAATTTAAAAAAATAAATAATTATTTTCATCTGAATATTGAGAATTTTACTGATTTTTATCATTTGACCTGAAGGGACGAAATTGAGCTACTTATTTTGGCAACACAATCTCGGGTCGACCTTGTATCATATTGGATAGTATTCGCTCAGAAATTAACCAATCGGAAATAAGTTTGAAATTTCTAATTTTTATTATTATTATTTTTGGTTTTTTCCCAATAAACTGGAATAATATTTTGAAAATCTCATTTACAAAATTGTAGTTCAAATAAATGTAAAAAAAAATTAATTTTAAATTTTAACATTTTTTTAGATTTAATAACTATGGAGTATTTCAAAATTGAACGCATTTTCGTGAAATTAACTTATTATTTCTAACTATTTGCTGTTATTGTAACTCAGAAAAAAATATATATTAGTCCGAATTATTATTATTTTTTTTTTTTAAATAGTATTTCTAATGTATTAAACGTTTTTATTTCTCTATAATTTATATATCATCCGCCATTTTTGTTAAACTAAGATATCCTCCATTTATATATTTGAAATCTGACATCAGGCAAGAAAAGCCAATTTTGGTGGCTGGAATAGGAATGTTTTATGAAAAACCGCTTTAAAGTGGGACTTTTGATTAAATATTCGGGCATTTGAGTACCATCTTAAAACAGACTATTGTTTTAACTATTTAGTACTATCGTATCGAAGCAAAACATTGATTTATGTGGAAAATTTCTTAAATCGGTTGGGAAAACAATTGTTTACACTTTTTGCAGTGTTCAGACAGTTTCCATGACAAAATATAGTATTGTTTCTTTATCATAAAATCTAGTTCTTTATATGTTTAGCTGATAAAATAATTATTAGTTTGTCTAGGAAGCATGTTAAAATTTTCAACATGAAATTTTTACAAACTTCACCTCAGTACATCTTGGACTATACTGGGAGGATATCCATAATTGTCAATTTCTTGTGTGTATCAGATTTCATTAATGTCAACGATTTCATTGATCTGATCTGGCTGGAGATTAGAAACAACAACAACAAAGTTTTAAAATAATTACCATTTTTTAGGAAAATTTTTAACATATATATGAAGGATTACGAATGTGTGTGAATGCACATTATAAACTCTTGTTTCTTATAATTTCTTTACAATATATATACAACAACAAAGTTTTAAAATAATTACCATATTTTAGGAAAATTATAAATATATATATATATATATATATATATATATTCGGGCATTAGGGTATGCGACAATTAAGTGTCATTTCATATTTATGTTTCATTAAACAGATTTATCTAAATAAATTGAGATTTATCTTTTTCTTGGAAAAACATTAAATTTCAAAATTAACGACAGTTAAAACAGTTAGATATTCCTCGTTAGTTGAAATGTTTATATGGTCAATGCTAGTTACTTTCTAGAACTATCACAAGGTTAATGAAAAATTAAGAATCGGATATTAATACACTCGAGGTTTGTTCAACAAAACTGTTTTTGGAGATCACATTTTAAAAAAGGAATATTCAAGAAATGATCCAGAAATCGATTTATCTATAAAATCGTTTCACACACATATATCGGAAGAAATAAAAATATACTCAGTTCATTAAAGAAATAACTATATGTAATCTTAACATTTTTTCAATATTGGTTGCTATTATATTTGTTCTGAAACCACGTTATTTCTTTCAGCATGTGGAAAAAATCTGAAGAGTAAAAGAATTGTTAGACGTAATTGTGTTAAAGGATTCAATTCACGATTGAGATCTGAAAACCCTTGTGATGCGCTAAAGAAACGTTCTTTCCCTCCTCTTGATTGTAAAGATAACTTTGGCAATTCAAAATGCTCAAGCTTTGAGAGGTCCTAATGAAGGCCTTTCTTGACTCTTAAATAATAAAGCTTTTGTATCTAAATTCTATTGCTGGCCGTTGTACTATTAACGAGTTACAGTAACTAGTTAAATATTGGTTTGTTCGAAAAGCCATTTCGTTTTTCCCTGCTAAATCAGTCTTTTGATAGTGGAACCCAACCATTTTATGAGTATGAAATCATGTTACTACCAGAAAGATGGTTAAAGGTATTGGACTAGAATTGACACTATACAATTCAATAAAATATTTATTCGCTGTACGTTTCTCATTTTCATGTAAAACGAAATAACTTGCTGAACTATCCAATATTATGTAGATAATCACATTTCAGTGGTAGTGATATCATAGTTTTGGATTAAAATTCATCGATTTATAAATTAATTTGTAAGAACAATGATTTTTTTTATTTTACTGTCCTCATGAAAAATTATAACAAAAAATTTCCTGAGGAAACGCCATTGCATCAACGTGTTCAAAAAGTAAATTTTTTGAAGCATGGCGTTTCTATCACTGCGTTTGCATGGACTTTAAAATTTGCATGGACTTTAAAATTTGCATCACATTTGCATGGACTTTAAAATTATTTTATTATGATTTTCAAAATGAAGTATGTGGAAATTCTTGTTAAGGTATCCTGCATTTGGTTATGTTTCGGTTACGAGATAATATATTATTTTTTACATGAAACATTTAACAAGCCAAACATTGTGTTAATAGAATCCAATAAACTTTAATAACTAATCTGACATATACTTCTGTTTTGCTCCCAGCTAAAATTTCATTGGTACGGAGATTTTCTATAGATCTCATTAGCAATTCTATATTCATATTGGTGCAAAGATTTTCTTCACTCTGAATGTAGAAGTTTCGACTTTTATTGTCTTTTTGGACCCTCATTCAACATCTGTTTCTTTAAATTCAGCCCTTTTTTCTTTTTATATATATTAAGTTTAATGATTACATGTAATTGGTAATGATTTTTATCTTATATTAAATAAATAAAAAATACTTTCATTCATAATTCGACAACAACAATAACTTTCTAGATCCATATTTTAGCTTATGTGCCAATACTTCGATCTTATTAAAATCTGCTATTTTACCTTTATAACTTTAGAACTGGTAGCTGAAAAATAGAACCCTATACACAAAAAAATGTATGAAAAATAATAGCAACGATTCTTAAAAGGAGATTATAAAAAATAATCATCACTCAGACTGATAGCTGTTCGCATTATTTTGATAAACTACCTCCATATTTAGAAAACGAACGTTAAAACAACATTTTCTTTAGATGTAAGTAAAACAGTAATTCACTTTTCAAATGGTTTGGTTGATATTTTTCGTGTTGGTCAGTATTCACTTGATTTACTGACTTTTTGAACATTCTTTCAGTAATTAGGCTTATCATTGGATATTTTTTTAATAAAAATAGAGGGCAATGCAAATCGTTAACATTTTTCAATGATTTGTTTTCTTTAAGCAATGTTTATCTTATGATCCGTAGATGCATGCAGAGTTTATGCTATGAATCAAATTAAGGCGTATGTACAAATTCATCAGTGGTTAAAATTTTGGTTTCAAGTCATTGTAGGATTTGATTAAAATAAGTTGAGACATTAGTAAAATTGTATGAACCATTCTAAGTTCCTATATTAAGGTAAATTTTTGGCAGTACATAAAATTGCATTGATTAGACAAATGTAAATGCATCAAAATGCTCTTTTTTCAATCAAAATTTTTCTTATCTTATTTATTAATAAGATAAGAAAAATTTTATTATTTTACAAATCGCATTAATAAAATAAAGATTATGGAAATTTTTGTTCTCTTTTATTATCTAGTTTTAAAGTATGCAAATAAAATATGATCATAAATTTTTATTCGGACAATTCCATCCTAAGATTCACTGGAATTTTGAAAGAGCGTCTTCTGTTTTTGTTCAGAGCACCCCCCTCCTACGATGGTGAAACTACGACTTTGGCTTGTAGATGGCTGTACCATCTGGGCCTTCCAATTTAGAGATAGGAAGGCAGAAAATATCCACGGCTTGGCTCCTAACACCATCCCTAGAGGTATTAATTTGGAATGGGAACATGGAAGACATTGCGACCACGATAGATCTTTGAATAATCCAGGATTCGAACTCGCCATCTTCCGGTTACGAGAATGACGCCTTAACCAACCAGGCCACCGAAGCCCACATTAATGGTTAAAATGTGCAAATATAAAGTTGATTTTTTTTTCAAAACTTATCTACCAACACTACTGGCCATTATAAAATTACTTTAGTAAGAGGAGCACAAGCTTTACACTTGAATTTTACACTTTATGCAGCTGATTCCGTGATGTGCAAATGATTAGCTTTTCAACGCATTTATGTAAAATATATGCGGTGATAGCGGTATTTGTAGCGTCTTTAAATGAATAAAATGTACAGAAAATTTCTCATACACAAATTCTGTATGAATGCTGTTATTTGATGAAAAGTCGTTGCGATGCCTGGTGTAAGATGAAATGATGGTTTTTGATATTGATAAAGGTCGAATGGTAGCCCACTGGGATTGTGGTTTATCGTATCGCTGTGTTATTGCTCACTTCGGGTAGAGAGCCGTAACTGAAATAAAATTGAGAAGTTCTGGACATCAATCAGAGTACCGTACTGTATCTCCATGGCCAGCTATTACTAATAATTAAGGATGCAGACATGTTATCCTCTTGGTCTTAATGATGGTAGTCACATCATGTGTCCTGAGGAATGGGATTGTTTCTGAAACAAGTGACTGCAAAATTGTTGACAATATTTGCAGCTGCATGACAGTCAGTTCAATTCTAATCCCTTCGCCCACCCTTGTTGCTGCATTTCTGAGAAAATGCCTTAGTGGTGCTGTCAACAAGCCTGGGAGCAGGAATGGCGTACCTTCTTATTTCCATATGAATCCCGGTTCTGTTTATATAGCTTTATGATCATGATGGTCAAATCCTTGTTAGGATGCATTCCTAACAAAACTTTGATATACGTTGGTGTCTCTTGCCATATCTCTTCCTCTTCTTGCTCTGTTCTTTATTTTGTGAAAGCAAAACGTTACGTTTTTGCTGGATCATGCATGACCATGTGTTTCCGGCTTTTGTACGGATATTCCTCGATACAAAAAATATTAGTTTCTTGATGTTATATGACGTTCTTCAGATTTCTGACCAACAATTAATCAATGGTTGTTAGCGACGGTTCTTCAACATATGTCAGTATATCACTTTACGGCCGATGAATTGTGACGTCTTTTTATAGTGGCACTGGCAACTATACTTGTGTATACTATGCAGACTCTATTTGACTCAATGGTTAGTCGTATAAGTCTTGTTATTAATAATAGATGTAGTTGTTTTGAGTACTGTATTTTCAAAATTTTTGCCACCGAATTTTTTGAAAACTTAATCACGTATTACTTGCATAATATATTTATTCTGTAAATATTATTTAATCACTTTGTATTTCTTTTTGTGTTCCAAATTGAATGGCATATAGTACGTGTATTTGTTGCTCTGTCTCTCAAGCTGTTTGCGTTTGAAAATTTTTATATATTTGCTCTGTTAACATAAGCTCACAACATTTTTTCAGTTGTGTTGAAAATTCTTATTTTTAAATAATTTATTAATACCCTTCACCTTAAATCTTGTATATTTATTATTTTTCATGTCATTAATATTTTGTAATTGTATGTTTACTATACTTGAAGTATAATTGCAGGAAGAATAAATTTTTTTAACAATCATCAAAAAGTGCATTTATTGAGAATCGGCTCATTAATCGCTTAAAAAAAAATTGGAAAGGACTGCAACGCTTGAGCAGTTTATTATTACAAATGAAGTGAAAACAAATATGAAGTGCTTTAAAATGTGCCTCTGCCGTTTCTTTTATCTTGTGACGCTGGAATTTTTTTTATTGCATGCGTAACTCAAACAGGATGTTAAAAAATTCTATAATGATGCTGATGCATAATGTGATATATTGTTTTTGTCTTTACTTGTTATACCACGTGATGCAATCTTTTTTTTCTGAACAACGACAGGAAACTGCGACATTCAGATAATTATTCGAAATTCGATGCAATATCGACAGGAAATTCCCCTCATTCTTGTTTTTTGTCACACCGGGCATCAGCGCTAACCGGAAACCATTTTGTCCTCCATGGTGTGTCCCTTGGTCTCTATCCATCTAATATTTTCCTAACTGTTTACGTCCGATTGTTGTCGTTTTGTTGTTTGAAATTCGCATCGAGTTTCTGTTAAATTGTTATGTTCCTATTGTCAGTGTTCAATCGTTAATTAAGTTGCGTAATGTGGCGTTGCCGTGTTTTGTTTGGAAAAATAGTGCGCATAAAAATGGAAGCTCTAAAATTGTTTATCATAGTTATATTTAAGTAAAGTGCTAACAGAGTTTAGTAAAATATAGTATAATATTTTCATTTAATTTATAACTTTTTTTGAAATGGTTGTTTTCTACCCATTGTCTACCTCGATCACATTCTACAACAAAGTTATTTCGTTTTTATTAATTTACATTTTGTGTTTGTATATGTTTATAATATTTATAATAATGAATTTATTTTACAAAATTTGGACATTTTGGAAATAAAATAATTTTTATTATTTTACTGAAAAGCTGTTAACAATATATACATATTTTTCAAAGTAAATCAAATTATATCTAGAGATTTAAAGTAAACGTCTTTAATTATTCACGAATAATACCCATATAATACATCTTTTTTTCAATAATATATATTATTATAAAATGAAGTATCTAATGCAGTGATTCTCTTCCCTTTTTTTTTTTCTTGTCGCGGCACAATTTTAATGATTTCAAAATTTGTCGGCATAGAAAAGAAAAATTATTTACTTTAGTTGTTTTTAAGGGATTAATTTCTAGGTAATGATAAGAATACTTTTATTGATAAATTTGAATTTGATGTTTTACGATAATTTGGTTGTAAAAATGACTCTCATAATATCTTTTGTGTTTAATAGTTTCGTTTTTTTTTTCTGTTTTTGTGCCTGTTTATACTAAAAATCCGAATTCACACAAATAAGATGTAAAAAATTTTATTAGTATTTTTAAACCTTGAAATTTCTTCACGTGGGGCAAATATTTCACTTTAAGAAAGATCACTATTATCGAATATTAAAACAGCTTTTAATTGTAAAAAAACGGTATTTAAAAACAACACTTTTCTTTTACAGTGTATTTTTCTATAAGCTAGATACATAATAATAATAAACATTATTTTTTATATATTTTTAAAATTCGGTGGCACCCAAAAGTGCCGATTGAGAATCATTGATATGATGCACCAAATAAAAATATTATTTAATTGTAAAACATGTTATAAAAACACATTTTTAAATTTCTCAAGAAGTTAATGACGTATGTGTATATATATGGATTAAACGAAAGGTAAATCTAAAGCGGTAAAATGTTAAAGCTGTTTCTGTGAATTCATTATTACTTCCTCTTATTTTAATTTATCCAGCAAAAATACCAATATTTATATTCGGTTTTCTGAAAAATATTTGTATTGTGTTAACATTTATATAATCTATTTCACTTTTATTGCATGAAACAATTACATTAATTTAAGTATTATTTTTAAAAGACTCCTGATTTCTTGATTTTGTGAAAAATTTCTTATGTTTTCCTTTTGTTTATTTGTCATTTGATTTTCAAAAATAATTTGCCTCTTTACGGTTTGTACTCGATTTGAAAAGGGTAGTAATTTGAAATTAAACTTTAAACTATCTCCACTGTCGATATGAAAGTCGGATCATAAACTATTAAAACGATGACAAGCAAGCTAACCACATTGCTGCTTGTCTGGTTTTTAATTGTTAGCAACAAAGTATCTGTAGATTTAGTTTAAAGTTAATATTAAGTTTATAAAAATTTTTCAACATATATTTAGTTTTTAATTTAATAAAATAAAAAAACTTATTTTAGAAAGCAATTTTTAATAGTTGATAAACAATTACCTACTATTCTGGCATTTATCTTTCTAGATATTCTGACTTATATGCCTAGTATTAATTTATTTAACATTTTTTATTAGTTATTTTGTTTATTGAAATGTAATTCACATATTATTTTTTTTTTAAATTGAAAGTATATTTATACTGCATCTGAACACCGTTACAATTCTCTTTTCAGCGATATTTGAGCAAATAATGAAGTTCGACTCAATATGTTTTATTAATCTTATAAAAGTATAGAAAGTTATTTTTATATAAAAAAGTTCTCCTTAGTATACTTTATATGTTACATAATATTTTTAAGCTTTATAATCATGACTGTTTCTGTTACGCATGTATCGAAGGATAAGTGACCAAGGAAAAAACTAAAAATTATTTATCTGTGAAAAAATAAATAAATAAATGAAATAAATAAATAAAAAAAAATCAAATTTTATATTTAAAAGCGATGTGAAGAAAATATTTCTTTTTTACTTATCAGATATAAATAGTTGCTGCATCTTTAACTCTACATCACTCTGATATATGTTTACGGCAAAAGTGTCATGTACTTAGCCAGTGTTAATTTTTTCTTTTTTTCCACCTTGGCGTATCTTTCTGATTTGCTGGCCCTTCTACCCACCATGTTGTAGACAGATGTCAAAATGTTAACATTGGATCACATCGCGGCAACTGGTGAATTGCAAATTCATTTCTATATCGACTTTAACGCTACTGAATTAAAACATCAGAATACACGTTGTCTTGCAGAGACATGAGTCATCGCCCCATTTTGTTGTTTATTTGGTGACTTAGAGCATTTTTGAATGACACTATCTTGTTAATTCTGTTTTTGAATCGGGCGTGACTCTTGATACCAGGTGGGAAATTAGACATGTTTATGTAAAGTATATAGTGATTAAAACGGCAGGAAATGAACGTCCTCTAGATGATATCGTTAGGTGTTTTTGGTTTTTAAAAAGTGCAAAAAGTTAACATGAGACCCTGGACTCAAGTTATCATTTCTACGAGAAATTCTTACAAACGGCTTGACAAGATCCCGAAAATGGCATTGTTGGTATAGGCTTGCAGTTTGGGATTACCTTTGTACTCTCAAGCAGCGCATAGATTTTATGATGTCTTACACAGTACCACTTTTGTAAAACATATTTGTCTTAGCTGCGAGATTGATTCAGGAGTCCTGTTTTCAGGGCAAAGGTTAGCAAAGACGGAGTTAAATCATGTACTAAATTATTGAAAAATATGAATTTTTAATATTTTCATTATAAATAATATATTTGGTTTATGTATTATATTTCATATATAGTATTTGTAATGAATATATTTATTCTAAGTTGTTTTTATATTTATTTATTATTAAGAAAAGTGATATCATAATATAAGTAGTGATAAATAATTGTACACGAAAAGAAAAGAATATTGGTTACAAGCGTTCGTCTTCTAAGAAACAATGCAGAGGGTTTTAAATATATTTTGATTAGGATTCCGCAAATCTTGCGGGAAGAATGCTCACTATTAACAATGGTTGCTAACAGCGGCTGAATAATCATATAAGGCGTTTGAACTACAAACTACTAGATTAGGTCTTTGTGTTAAATATATTTTAAAATTGTATAGTAAAGATGATATATGAAAAATAATTCATGAGTTTTTAAGACTGTAATATGGCCTTTTTGTTTGTTTCTAAGAAAGAAGACCCCACGTACGTATTGTAAGGAAAGAAAAAAACCACTGCTGTCAATACATCTTAAAAACGTTGAAGATTAAAGATTTGTTGATTCCGGTTAAATTTTTCAATGGCGAAATCGAATTTACATCGAACAATCTAAATATTGTTTAAATTTGGGATCCATTCATAATCATGATGTATCCATAATTATGTCTTGGTCCACCTTTTCTGTTAGGTGATCTTGCCAGTCCTTGATCATTTAAAAAATATATTTGCATGCCTGGCTAGTTACATAATTTATGTTTTTTTTTTGTACACATAATTTTCGCAAAAGGATATATTTCTCATGCATATTTAAAAAAAAAATTATATCATTTTTTAATAAAGAAACTTGTGTATTATTCCCTAAAATTTTGTGTCAGTAAAAACAGGATTTTCATCTATTAATATCGTTGTAATGTCTTTTTCACTGGGAAATAATATTTGAAATGTACTTGAAAGAATACTTTTGCATTTCCTGCTTACTTAAATCAAGTTTATCCATGCAATAAAACTTGAAATATATCCATGGACATTGTATTCTAGAGTGGTTCCGTAAACCATGATGTGAATGAATGCTAATCACGTGGTTAAACGATCTGATAATAACGTAATTCATTTAATTTTCATAAAGAAATTGTAAAATGTAATGCATCAATCTAATACATTTTTCAAATAAGAATATCTGTATTTGATATCAAGGTGGAAGAATCCAATTTTTATCATGATGGATCGATGCCCCTGCAAACGAGTTTCTGGTGGAAAAACCGCCACTCCTGTCCACCAAGTGTCAGAAAATGAACTGGGAAGGGCCTCGTATTCAAAATTTGACGTTAAAGCGGTGTGATGGATAATTTGCATATGTAAACAAATTCCCCCCAGCGAAAGTAATTTGAATTGTCCTTCAAAAAAAAATCCCTTTTAATAATTATTATTTTATTTTCTGAATTCTGTTCCATAAAAGAACGAAATTTCACGTTTCTTGTTCAAGGATGTGGCAATTAAGTCTATTATTACGGGATTAAGGAGAGATTAATTTTTGAGTAACTTTCTCCGTCACGTAATCAAAGGTTAACTTTCATATTTTTTAATATCTGAACTTGTACTGGGAAATCTGTTGTTGATTTTATCTACACTAAAGTTACTAGTTTTTATCAGAACAAACCGTAATCTGTTCTGAAAAGAGTGATTTAATGAAACTTATATTTAATGAGCAAAATTATGAGGGCAGTCCAAATTGGAAACACTATTATTATCGTGGAAAGCAAGATATTTTTTCTTTTTTTAAATTTTAATAAAGATTTAAAAAAAGTTTAAATCTTTATTACAATAAAAAGATTTTTAATTAAAAGCTATAGATAAAAATATTTTTTAAAATTTTAATAAAGATTTAAAAAAAACTTATTAAAATAATTTTAACTTTAAAAAAAAAAAAAAAAAGAAAAAAAAAAGGGATATTTTTTTTAAGTTATTAGGCCATATAAATTTATATATTAGGTTGGGGAAAAAGAAATCCATTATTTTTACGTGAACTTTATGTAACTTCTTTTGGATTCACTTTGTAAAAAGGTTTAAAACAGCTTTCATGTAGATTTTTAGGTCTTGCACGTTACGACTGCTGACATACGGTTAACTTCGATCATTTTTGATATTTTATAGACATTTTCGACGATGTGTATCCACATGCGAGGTGCATCTCTAACATCAAAAATACCCGAACGGAATTCACGAAACAAAAATTGTACGTAACTGGTTGTTTCAGTCTTGTATAGGACGATAAACACCTTTCACAATTTTAGCCACCCGGCAATCTTTTTCGCCGTTACAAGAGAAAAACGAAAATGTATCGAATTTTCTGTTTGTTGTCTTCCATTTTTAAAACCTTGTACTCTTAACTGAGTTAATCAAACAAAAAACCGCAACAGGATATTTTAGTGTCAAATGTCACCTTTCCAACGAGCATAAATCTGAAATTATTTGATAGATACCTCACGAGATATTGATCACTACAGACGTCTACCGAAAAAATAATGGATTACTTTTTCCCCAAACTAATATATTTAGTTGATATTGTCCACTGAATAATGTACATATATATTTCTTAAAATATGTATATTTCTAACTATGTAATACAAACTTAATCCAATAATTGTGTATAATTTTAAATGTCTTTGAGGTATTTTCATAAAAAAAGTATAGATATTTTTTTTATTAAAATAGTAAATTATGGACAATATCTAATTAATTAGTAAGTAAGAAAATGTATGATTTGTTAACAAAAATAAAGTTTAGACATGCATGCTGTAGTATAGATGACATTCTCTAAATATTTTGATAGCCCTATATTCGTCTGGAATCATCCACAAAGTAGTGTCGAGAAAACATGCTGAGAACAAAAAGTAAAATTTTTATTAATATCTTTTTTTCTACACTTTTATTTTTAGTTTGATAAAATAATTGCTTGAGAAACAGGGCATTTACTAAATAGCTTTTCCTAAAATCCTATGCAGTCGATATTGGCTGTTGATACATTTGACATTCTAAAACTAAATTTATTTTTCAGTTCAATGTTGTCATACTTATTTCAATTTTTCTAGTTTTCATGTAATTAAATGTTGAGTAGTGGTGTTTTCCTTTTATAATCCAACTTTAAAATTAATTTTATTTTCCTATTAGCATGATTTTTATTAGTAATTACTGTACATTTAAAATCATTTGTGATCGAGTATTTATTAAAATAACTTTTGTTAACCATATTTTCCTTTTGTTTTTTATCAATATTGTTCACAATATTTAATTCAAATTGTCCAAACATTTTCTCATAAACTCAAATAAAATATGACCACACCGTTGTTTACGCAGTTAGGTTGTTTTTACTTTGATAAGGAAGTACTGTGACTGACTCATTTCTAACTTTTAGTTTTATTTACAAAGAAAGTCTTTATACCATGACATTTAATGACTCATTTACTTGGAACATATAATTTTTAGTTGTTTACAATGTTGTGAAAAAGAATATCAGTCCTGTGTAATGATATTTGATTAATACCAATTGATAGGTTTTTGATATTTTTGTTTCAATATTTTTATGATTGCTGTCGTTTGCATAGTTTACTATCGGAATCTATTAACTAAACTTAACTTGATAAATATAATTATCGGTTATCGCAGTAGTCGTTCGAGTTTTATATTCTATTATATTTTTTTAATAGTAAACGTTAAATAAATATGACTAGGAAGTTTTTTTAGTTACATTCAAGTTCCAAATGATAGTTATTGCTGACTCCAGTTCCAAATGTATTTCCTTGAAATTAATATACTATAACCGTAACATTTTTTAGTAATGAGTTGTAATATTTTGGTACAGATTTTGTATTTATGTGTTTTTGTATAATTAATGTATAATTAGTTCTTTTTTATTCTTTACATTAATAAGAAGTATTTTAGAAAGTAACGAACGTACAAATGAATTTTGCAAATGATACGTCATCATCTCATGACTTGATATATAAACTTATTTTTTTTTTACACTGTTTTGTTGGTATTTTTAAATATACGTAACAATGAGACCTGCCATTCACAGAAATATTTTTTCCCAGTACTCATATATGTTTTATAATCATATCTTTATGCATTTTATTTAATAATGCTTATTTTTTTTGCTTCACTTTTTCTTAATATCTATGAATTATCGAGCTAAGACTGCCAGCTTTTGCGATCAATATGCAAACATAGTTTTCTGTTAAAAATTGTAATTTTTAAAAATTATTATTTACTATTTATTTTGTTCAAGTTCCTTTTACACCGTAGAATGCAGTTCTAAGTATAGACCAGTTTAAAACAAATCGAAAGATGTGTTGAATATTCAAAAATTCTTTTTAGTTAAGAAAATATTAAGTATCCAAGTCGGGTTTTTTTTCAGTTATGTTCCAGTATGTTTCCTATAGACGGTGTATGGGACGGAACAATTCAAAAATCGAAAAAAAGAGTAATTCGTTATTTTTTTTTCAGAGTAATTTATAGGAATGCGGAAAGAAAATGTATGGGTGAAATGTTTCATTCTTTAAATTAAATATATTGCGGCATAATCAATATCACTGATAATTCAGATCTGCATTAATTACAGTATAAATTAGTTTGAAGATGATTTAATCAACATTATGAAACAAAACATAGTTATCCAGTTGCCGACATTCTTGTATAAGTTATTCTCACTTCTACTCTGCATAAAACTTGGGTTGGCAAATAGAAAATGATTTCATTCATGTAAGATATAGTGATTCATGTAAGATTTGCTAAACTATTATGAATAATGAAAATCCAATTGATTTTCCGTGTTAAACTTTAAATTTTAATGCAAGATTCGCAGTAATGAATGTTTTCTATCATATAAATTTCTCTTTACTATACAACTTATCCTTAGTTCGATGTCCAAAAATATTTATTTAAAATTTTAAACATTTATTGTAGCTTTATTATTATTCATTTTTGTTATGGTAGCTCAAGAAAAATTTACTACTTTAATGAGATAGTCAACTCATTTCTTATGGGTTTTTTATATTTTTTTTATCGGCTTGAGATATACTTTCTAAAATTTTTCATATTTAGAATTGTTCTTAAATTAGAATTCCTCAATTATCCTCATCAGAAATAAAACTTTATACAAGTGAATAAATAGAAGAATTGACAGGTGAAGTTATTTTGATAACAATGTGTAATAATGTTATCTCATTAATTTAATTATCATTATTTCATTAATGTTTTTATAAGATTTCATTTTTTTTTCAAATTAGCATTTGTGAGAATATCAAACAAATTGCACTTGACAGATCGCTTTTTATTTTTAAAGAAACCAACTACAGTCTCATATGTTTAATTTATTTCGTTCTTGATATTTTTTTTTATTTAAACTCCTTCCAATTAAAATATTTGGGGATCATTTATTTAAACTCTTAATATTTTGACATAGCTGAAAGTTTATGATCATTAACCTTATTAGCAATTCCAAAATTTAATCATTAAAATAAATAAAGGGATAATTGAAGAAGAAATGCGCAAACGATTGTAGGCAGCGATAACAGGCGGTCCGTTGCCAGCAGGAACTGCAGAAAGTAGGCGAGGCCTTTCCTTTGTTCTGAGGATTTAGGAATTGAGCAAAATGCGCCTTGCTTATTCACGCAGTACGAAAATGCGTCATTGGATTAAGTGTTCGTAACCTTTCTGCCATTTTTTTACGAAACGTTCGAGTGTAGTTGTGGCGTGCTTCTGCTTGTGCATGCATTTGTTTGGAACTCTTTTTCGTGAGGTTAAATTCATGGCGAACTTTGGCATTTGACCTTTCTTTTAAACAAGCTGTTTAAGGAGTAATTGTAACGCCAGTTTAGAGCGCCATTACTTAGCGTTTATTTGTTTTGGTAATGTGATTAGATCACATACTTAATTATAGTTCTTTACCTCTGCTGCGATTTGAAATGAAAAAAAATCTGCACGATGCTTAGTTTCACTCTTTAATACATATTTACTTTGTTTTGAATACATCCTGCAGTAAATGGACGAATAAACTTCAATTTATAAAAACGGAAGAACAATTACTTTCAGGTGGTTAAACTAAATTTGGCTAGATTTCAAATTTTGGAAAGAAAAGAAAAATAAGATTAATATTGCTGAAAAATTCCATTGTTTTATTTATTTATTATTTTTTTTTTCCTTTTCGGTTTGAAATTTTTTTAATTACATCTGAAGATATTCAAAGTATTACACTTAAGCATATTGATGGTAAAAGTTATGTACATCTAAATTAGATTTTTTTTGAAATTTAAATTTTTTGCATTGTTATCAATGTTATTTTTCTAAAAGTAAAACATTAATGCAAATTTCGAAGGAGAAAATGTATGAAATTATACGCTTTTATTTAATTTTTGGAAGCTCTTTCAGCCCTAATGTTGCCGTAGTCTTGTGTTTTCCTGTATTTATATTTAAAAAGATCTAAGAGATAAATACAGGATATGATTACTGATTTTATCTTATTTTCGAATTTCTTCATTAATAGTTTGTTCTTAATAGTTATCTATCAAATTACCATTTAGTGATTATCTATGCCAGTTGAAGTCTGGGCATATTATGCTTTGATTCGTTAAAGGCAGATCTAAACCTAAATATGTGTAGTAAAATATACTTATTTTTTGTACATTTAATTATTAACTTTTTCAAGTATATAACTTTTCCAATGTGAATTTGTTATATGGTATTTGTGTGTTAATGTAACATTTTCTCTCTTTACTGCAAATTTTACCTCATGTAGTCTTTAAAATCTGATTCTCCTTCTCTATTGGAATTAAAAAGATGTAGTAAATTCCGCGCGAACTGAATTATAATTTTCATAATATAAATGGGCCAAGACGTTTTCGCTGTACAATCTTTTATATGAGATTATAATTTTATCATCTTTGAATATTGATATTATGAACAATGTTTTTACAAATTTTCAACTCATTGTGATTTTTCCTTTCTAAGTGCACGTAGTAAGTTTCTTAATGCTTCGTCGATTGAAATGCCACTCTAATTAGTATTTAAATTTTAAACACGAAAATGCGGGACGTTTCTTTCGAAGTTATGTTGCTTATAAAAATATATTAAATTAAAAGGAAGATTTTATAAAAGGTAAAATACAGAAAGACTATTTCCACAATTCTATGAATCACAATATATTTCGAATAGAGTAAAATGTGATATAATTCATCATCTTTAAAAGTCTGAGTCAAATTATGCATTTTTGTAAAAAATAATGAAAGTTAAATTTTTCATGCAGTCTTGTGGTTTTAATTTTTTTATGAAAGGCTCTCTCCATATATATTACTATGCACCTTATATAATTCAAACTATCGGACAGTTAATATTCTCTATTATATCATTTTAAGAAACTATGATATCGCAAGATTTTTATTGGTGATGGGAATAGGTACTTTTATAGTGTTTAGAAATCTATTTTAAAAGATGATTCTTGGTAAACCAAGTGATCTTAGAGCTACCAATATTGCTTTTACTATTATCTGTAACTACTTGGTGTCAATGAGCTTTATTACTAACATGTGTATCTTTTATTTATTTTATTTCTATTTTCAATGTAAGCGTATTTACCCGTTCAGTAATTTTGTAAACAACCCATATATTTCTTGCAGGAAATGAGATTTAAATTTAAGCAGTTACGAAGCAGTCAGTTTTGATCGTATGGCAATGGCATTTTAATTGCTATTTACATCAAATTTTCTTAACCTGTGGGGCAAAGCAGAATATTTCAAAATAATAAATTAAGTTCTTTTTTAAGAAAGATAAACGTAATGAATAATATTTTGCTTTTGAATTCCAACTTAAAATTTATTATTCGATGTTAGTAATATATAATTATTATTTCTAAATCACACAAGGCTTCTTTCTTCTTGTTATACGATTTTTTTTTTTTACAACGTTTTATTTGTTTATGGAAACAATTTTTCGTTTCTATTAACGGGCTGTACTCAATTACCTATTACACAAACAAAAATATTTTTTTTGTAAAACTTTCATATTCTTAGTGAGTGAAAATATTTATAATGTGCATTGGTATATCTATCCATACTAAAATTAAGGTTTCTCTTCAACATAATACTGTATGAATCTTTTTTGTTAAATATTGGCAAAAAAATAGTATAAAAATTAACATTTCTGCGTTTTCAGTGAAAAATGTTAGTGACTTCAGTAATTTTAAAAACGTACAACCATTTTGGCAATTTATAATATACATATAGACGAAATTCGAGATTATAGCAATCAACACTCTGATATAACTAAGCCAAATTTCCTTCAATTGTTTTACATGGATTTCAGATTAGTTTAGCAATACTGTTCCAAATTCACATGATGATATTAGAAAATTTCATTTAAAATTATTATTATTTTATTTGCTACTTCTGAATACAAGAACTAAGATGTCTCATAGAAAAATGCAATGACTGTATGTAATGATTGTTGAAGTAATTATTCAATTAATGATAAAAGAGTTTGTAATTATTAAGTTAACAGAGTTGGTGTTAGAATGGTAAAACAGTTGAGAATGTTAAGGGAGAGTGTTAAGAGATTTATTTAAATATAGTTATTTCTAAACTCAAGGAAATGAAAAGGAAGACCAAAATTATGTGAAAATGTTGATTTGTCTTCTTGGAGAAAATTCATTTTGATGAATTTGAGAATTACAAGATATTATGAACCAATTTTTAAATTTCGAGCTTTACTATTTGTTTTAAAATTAAAAAAAAAAAATTATGATCTATTATAAATAAAAATTAGCATAGTTAATTTTTATTCATGTTTATTTTTATTTTTTAAACTTAAAATACAATATGATATTACACTTGAATAGCTTAGTTATTTATCACTAAATTAAGTATCAGTTATTAAAATTTTCTACTATTTTTAATTTTATTGCAACCACTTTTTAATAGGATATTTTGGTTATATATACTGAGCTTACCAGCTGCAGAAAGAATGTTGATTGTAAAACTTTAATTTAAAAATTGAGAAAGATTAATGTGTATACATATCTCAAATTTTAAATTAAAGTTTGATTATTAACATTTTTTTCTGCATCTGGTAAACCTAGCATGAAATCAGTATGAAATAACTATTATAATTTTACGTGAGAAATATATTGCTTCGACTTTCGCTGTCTTAAGAATCATAAATTTTATTAACTTCTAGTATTGATTGATAAAATCTGTCGACTTACCATCGAGTCACGATTTCGATTACGATTCAAGTCAGCGAATCCTTACTTTCTTTTTTTACTAACTACTGATTCCATTTCCAGTGATAAGAATAATTACTGCTAGTTTCTGATTTCGTGTTCGAAGCTGGAAGATATTCTTCACCTGTTCTTCGTTTTCAATGATTGTGGTTCTTTTTTTATTGTTGCCATTTTCTTTGGCAATCTTGCGATGCGGCTTTGTTTAAACGCACTCTAAATCGTTGTTCGAATGTATTTAAAATCAAGGTTTGCTTGGAATCTTGTTGCTGTTATCTTGTCAGCAATATTTTTCAATTGCTGTAATTGGTGATATGTGGATTTAAAATATCCTGATTTTTTATTTTACCATTTTTATTATTATTATTTATTTTTACTGAAAAAAAGAATTAAAAACAGTGAACTTACAAACTTTCGGTATTAAGGAATTTTTTAATTTTTCACAGTTTCATTTCTATTTTATTTACTCAAGAAGTATAAGGAATGTATTCAGATTAGATTAGACTGTCATATAAAAATAAAAAATCATGTTAAGGAATTAAAATAATTTGTCAGGTTGCAGATAGTGAAGGATTGCATTTGCGATATATAGAGCTAGAATGGTTTTATAATTGCAGGCGTGGTTTATTAATATTTAGAATTTTATCTTGTATCAAAACTCAAATTGCAGATGGAAATAATCATTTCAGAACCCATAGTATAAAGTAGAACACATGTTTAAAAAAACTATAATAATGTATAAGTGCAATATCCGATTTATATTTTATGCATTTGTTAAATCTTTTGTTAATATTTTCAATTAATTTTTCTTCTAAAGTTTATATATATTAATTTTTACATGAAATTTTGATATGAAATATTCAAGAGCTATCACCTGATAAATATGATCTAAAAAATTACCGTTTATTAGCCTGGCCGAAGTCAATACTATTCATTCTATTATTATTAATTATATCTGATTTGTTACAGTTTTACTAACAGCTTGTTACAAAAGAATAAAATTCAGTGTCTCCTCAAAAAAAGTAATGATAATAATTTAACTCTTCTTTCTCTTAATATTTAAATTAATTAAAATATTTCTCGCATATGTCTGATTATTAAGTATTCCCTCAGTTTGTTTTAGCATTTTCAAAGATTTTATGAGCCAAACTTACTTAAACGATTGCGATTTGTTTGAGTTTAACTGTGATTTCGCGGTTTTCTAAGCTGCTTAAATCGTTTTTATTTATTCGATGACATTGCATATAATCCACATTATTTGTATATTCAAGTAGATTTATATATACTGAAAAGATTATGTTAGAGTAATATCCCTTCTCCCCACACACACACATGTCTATATTCTTAGTTGGACTTTGTTTTTTTAAGCCAAAAAGCCCTTTCTCAATCCAAATAATTTACGTTAATATTTATATCTGATTAAATGTATGCTGATTAATAAATAGTTTTCTTTATTACCATATTTTATTATTTGCATAAAGTTATACGCTCTTTTATCAAATAATTGGGTGAATTTAAATTTGAAAATCGTCATTAAATTAATTGGTAGTAGTTATTTTTGTGTACAAATTTTCTTACACAATTTTTAAATCGGATCCATTTGTAATTGCTAACTGTTTTATACTGTTAGATCACAAATGGCCAAAATATAAAAATAAATTTTAATACTATTAGTCAGTTCATGAATTTAATTCACGTCAAATACTAATTAAGATTTATTTTTAGTTTTCTATTGAAAATTAAATGACTTTGGAACTTTTATCGTGCAATCTTTTAAAGAAGCCTAGAGCTAAAATAATTATATTTCGAAATAAAAAATAGTCTTTGGTGGTCCCCGACATTTTGCGCAAATGATTTTTAAATCTTATTATTTTCCAGATGAATAATTCATCATATGCTGTATTATCTTACTAATAGTTCTCATATGACTTTTATTCTCATGAATCGTACCCCCCCCCCTTTCTTTTTTAATTCTCCCAATATGACCCATAGCGTGCGACATCTAATTTTCACACCCATTGATTTAAATAATTGGCACGCTCCTAATTGCATTTTGTGAATTTTTTATTCGCACTTCTTTTGCACAACGTTTACGAATCGGATAAAAAGAAAATGGTTGCGTAATGTCAGAGTTGGAAAATCTGTAGGTTTGAAAAATGGTAATTAACATTTTTGAGCTGCTCTTATTTCGCGAGCAGCTCATATCCTTTTCATATATTCCTCGTGGCGATTGGTCATTTATCTTTGTTTGTTCCTCCCATGTTTCCTTGTCAGCAAGTTCATTAACCAATGGTTTTCCGATCGGATATTCGAAAATTATCTTCTCGTAAAGCTGATCGAAATATAAAAAGATTAAAACATTTATAAAGCATTTTTCGGCCTTTCACAAGGACATGTGTTCTTATTAAAATGTTCTTCAACTTCTTAACTGCATTTCTCCTTTTTCGTCGAATTTTTATGGCTTTGTAACCCATTTGTGTGAATTTATTTTTCATTGTTTGTCCTTCCGCAGATGTCGCATGAATGGAAGAAAAGAAATTTAATACCCATTTATATATATCCTTAAAAGCAAAATTACTTTCAAGTCTTTTCTTTCTGCAATTAATAAATTAATTTTATTTTGTTCAGTTTTTTAAAGTCACTCTTATTTAAAATTGGATTTGTTGGACATTTTATAATTGGATACTCGTTATATTGCGATGGTAAGGCATTATTATAAATAGTTCTACTCAAAATTAATACTGGCCGTGTTCAAGTTCGCAAAAATTTAGATCAATTTTACCAAACAGATTTTATATTATAATCATACATAAATTCTAATTTATTTATATATTATTATCCTAACCATATTAACATAAAGGATCAAAGACATCAATAATTTTATTTTATTCTGCAATAAAGAATAAGCGAAGAGAAACTTCAAAAAAATTTGTGGGTCTTTAATCTGCTGTAATCTAGTAATAACAAGTATTTTCATATACAATATTTTACACAAAATATTGCTTTACGTCCAAAATTATATATCTTAAATCATATTGGTAAGGTCTGGGATATCATATGCTGGATAATATAATTGCTAAAAATTGTAGACCTTTTTCAAATAGCCATCTTTTTTAATAGGTAATGAGTCGCATTCTAGGGAAGTAATGTAATACGCTTTATATATACATATAGAAACGCTTCACCCAACAACAGTGTCTAAAATCAAACCACGAATTTCAAGAATCAAGTTTTACCATGTGAATACGGGGATTACTGACGGCTGTTAATTGATAATGTAATATGAATAGCAATATAATAATTCATAAATGTACAATTAGTTTACTTTTATGTATTTATATTAAGTATTGACACTTAAATGTGCTTTTAAAATTACATGGTTAAATAATAATTTAACAATAGATAAAGAGATTAGGCAACTTTATAAAATAGCAAGATTCAATTTGCCTATTACAGTCAATGTTTATTAAGTATTGCGAAACGTTTTTCACAAAAAGAATTCGTTTTTACTATTTATTTATTCTTTCTTTTTGAAAGAACGTTCTTGTTTGCGAAGAAAATATATATAAATAATGACAATGGTAGCTTAAAGTATAACCTTGATCGATTATTCCTTACATAATGCTAGCATTCCTTTGAAAAAAAAAGATAAACAATCATTACATATAAATTCAAGTACAATAAGAAATGCGGATTGTTAAAGGTTTGGAATTATTTCCTTCCATTCTTGTTTTTATCAGTCCTAAACCCATGGGTTTGTTTTTTTTATTTCGTGTTTTCACCATAAATCGGCAAACTGTTTTAAATCGTGGTTTGATGAAGGGGAACAGAAGCTTAGCTGGAAAACGATAATTAGTATTTAGATTAAGCATTCTTAATCGTCATATTAGAAATTGTATTTTTGCAGTACTTTCAGTCCTTGTCACGTGGTTTACGTAAGGGTGTTACGATATTACTTCATTCCTGGCTCGTGGTTTACCGCTCTTAATATAATATTCCAGCCTGTTATTTTTTGAATAAAAATTTTAAGGAAAAAAAGTTCAAATCTGTAGTAGCCACAACAAAATCTTTGTACAGTCAAGATTTTTTTACTTTTCTGTCATGATAAATAATAATACTTATATATATGATTACTTTTCTTTCTGTTGGGAATATAAGTGGCCCACCTTCATAACAGTTTCTAGTCTTTGATTAGATTTTAAAAGGCCTTGTCAAGAAATTTTTTACCTGCGAGGGCTAATTGGACTGCGAAAGCTTTGCCTTAAAGTGGAGTCTAAAGAACTATTAATAGGATTTTTCTTTTATAGTCAAATGCCATGGATGATATTTGTTACCATATAAATTAAATTCCATCCGCAAGTTTAGCGTTAAAAATCAATGTTACTATCTATCTTCTGAACTATTAATTCTATGGCAATTAAATGGAAAAGCATGCTATATCACATGTTATTTGACGACGAAAAAGAGAGATAGAATTAAGAAACGTACTGTTTACTGAATCCATTGAATCTCACGCCAAATTAACTGATTTTGTTACAAATAAATTAAGTATACAAGTTCGGAAATTTCCATTCTGCAAGGAACGATTATTTTATTTTTCTTTATAAAAGCATAAATTAATACATGACAAAAAAAAAAATAAAATAAAATAAAAAGTAACATGTTATTTTTATGTGAAATGGCAATGAATGTTCGAAAATTTTGCATTGGTTTGTTGGTCTTTTACTATACATTATTTATCTTATAAATTTCTTCAACTACAGTTTTTATTGCTTTCAATAGTTATAGATACATGAAACCATTATAGGCAAAGAAATTTAAACATTCAAAATATGTGAGTGATGGACTAATTTCTTTACCTATATGTAAGTACATATAATACAAGAAAAAATTGCTAGTCTAAACTACAAACGCATAATTTTACGACTGAATTTATGTCCGTAACTATTATAGATTAGATAAATTAGTTATAAATTAGACTTGATTTACATCTGGACTATCACGTCGGCCTCTTTTACAGATTCTTAATGCCCACGATTTTGGCTGTAGGCGCAGATTTATCACTCTTGTATTATAGCAGCTGCAATTGACGCGTTCTTTGCGTTTACGCGCGATGTAAAACTAATGACTGCTTTTGTTGCTGGAGTATCTTTATGGGCAATGATTTATATTTCGATTTAATATGAGGTTTATTGAGTGAAGATCCATTTTGTTTTTAGCTCTGAACACACAATTACGTCACGATGAGGTCAACCTTACCTGTTCTTACTACTTATGTCATTATGTAGTATAACAAAACCTTTCCTTTAATTTGTTTTTTAAATTTACTTTACATTAATAAATTATTATTCATAATATAAAATATCTATCGTTAAGCTTATTGAATCTATTCACACATTTCTGCTAGGATTTTTCAAACTAAATTTATATATATATTAGGTTGGGAAAAAAGAAATACATTTTTTTTACGTGAACTTAATGTAACTTCTTTTGGATTCGCTTTGTAAAAAGGTTTAAAACAGCTTTCATGTGGATTTTTAGGTCTTGCGCGTTACGACTGCCGACATGCGGTTAACTTCGATCATTTTTGATATTTTATAGACATTTTCGACGATGCTGTATCCACATGCGAGGTGCATCTCTAACATCAAAAATACCCAAACGGAATCGACGAAACAAAAATTGTACGTAACTGGTTGTTACAGTCTTATATAGGACGATAAACACCTTTCACAATTTTAGCCACCTGGCAATCTTATTCGCCGTTACAAGAGAAAAATGAAAATGTATCGAATTTTCTGTTTGTTGTCTTCCATTTTTAAAACCTTGTACTTGTAACTGAATGAATCAAACAAAAAACCGCAAGAGGATATTTTAGTGTCAAATGGCGCCTTTCCAACGAGCATAAATCTGAAATTGTTTGATATATACCTCACGAGATATCGATCACTACAGACGTCTTCCAAAAAATAATGGATTACTTTTTCCCCAAACTAATATATATATACATAATAACAAATTGCGACTTTCTAATACTCTAATAAAAATGAAACTTTGTAAATAATTCCCATAATGCTGTAGATTAAAATTTATTGCTGTTTTTACTGAAGTTTTATTTTTAAATTTACTATTATTATTTATTATTAAATTTACTATTTTCCATGTTTAATATTAACAGATTTCATTTTAACAAAAATACTTTTAAAAGAAATATTTACTTTTTTAAGGCAATGGTTACAATGATTGCTAGTGTAAAACGTAATGAATTCAAATTATTGACTGAATTGTCGAATGAAAACTGGGGCCTAAATCAAAATACCCATTTTGTTTGAACCAAGTGTTTTAGAACAATTTACATAAACTGTAGGTCATAAATCAAACTGCTTTGTATATCGGCGCTGTAATAATTTCGACAACTGTGAGATGGCGCTGCGAAGGCAGCAATACAACGTCAAACATGTTTTTTTGGGGAAGAAGAGAAAAGTGGAATAATGGTGGTATTAGTGGTAAATGCTAGAAGTGTTTTTCATTTATAATAAATTCATGTTTTATTTTGTGTTCTGTGCATACATAGAAGATAATTAATAATTAGATGCTAAATAATATGTCCTCAATTTGCCGCGCAAAATTAAATGTGCATCATAATAACATCTTTGATTTGAAGGATTACTAAACTTCTCTTAATATCTAATGTTTAATTTTAGTATTTATTTCAATCAGGAAACAAATGCTATAACTATTTTTGCCTTAATTTTTCAACCTTATTGCTTTAGCAATAGACATTATTTTTTTTATTTTCTGATTAACGATCAAAGTAACTTAGTGATTCCTTTCTTGTAATTATTTGTATTGATTCTTCTTGATTTTCATCAACAAAATTTTATTAATAAGTTTTTGCCTTTAATCGCTTCATTCGGAATTTTATTTTAAAATTTATTTTTGTTTTATTGGAATGGAATCACGTTACAAACCAAATTCAACCATCTTCGAAATTTGAAAATCTATTTCTTGTAAAGCGTACTTTTTTTCTTAATTTTCATTTTTTTATTCATTATTTTGAGCCTGATAATTGATAAACAAAAGTGCGATGTGCCATACAATCTTCTAATGAAATCAGATTGAAATGAACGACTTGATTTTTCCTTAGCAATAGAAAACTATGAACCAAAAATGTGATATTTTAATAAATCATTTGTGTATTTTTAAATAAGAGTTATTTTGTGTATTTTTAAACAAGAGATTTATCATTTAGAAAACTTTTTTAAAATTAGAGTTTTAAAGTACGCTTATGTTTAGTTATTTTTGCAAATAAACGGGGCCACAAAAATGAACTGTTTTTTAATCTGTCGTTCTAAAACATTACTTTCTACATTTTTTAAAAAATTGTCTTTTTAAATATTTATCAAACAAGCACTGGAGAAGAATATGAAATGATTTTTTGATAATTTGGCAGAATTTGTGCCAATTTTCCTGGTCTATGAATTTTACACTATTAGCAAATCCTATAAAATGTAAAGCAATATTATTAAAAGTCAATCTCTCAATCATTCGAAACTCATAACTTGTATTTAGATTTTCAGCTCTCGTTTGTTGAACATCTATTTTAATTACGGTTTATATTCTGATGTCTTTCTTAAGTTGTTTCAATCTTTACCATTTTTGACAGCGTTAATTCTGTTTTAAAAAATTATATACATAGACTGTGATAATTTTTTAGAAACTTCAGAATTTGAATCAAACTAAGAAAGAAAGTTTTAAAAGATTCATTTTGTTTTTGTTAAATTAAATTAATGCCATTCTCGGTTAATTCCCAGTGAACGGTACGCTCCTTGTACGGTACGCATATATACAACGGTATGCATATATACAATTATTAACTACTTGTATATAATATTGCATAAAATTATATTATTTGTATAAAATAATATAATTTTATATTATATAATTATATTAATTGTATATTGTCTAATTATATTAATTGTATAAAAATAGCGTACCGTACTCTGGGATACAGCCGCCATTCTCTTTATCAAATTCTATCAAGGATTGAATTGCTTTGAATCTGGCAACAAAAGCAAAAATCATAATTATCGTTTGCTTAAAAATTTGTTTTGAAATGTTAGTGCAATGGCTGAATTCGAATTAAAAATAGTATTATTATCCATTTCTGAAGTATTGGAAGATATTGAAAAATTTAACAATCATTTAGGTTAAAATGTATTTTGTAAACTTAAGTTTTCAAAACAGATTTGAATAATGACGAGTAAAAAAATTTTAAACTTTTTTAAGTATTGGGAAATATTGCCAGAAATGTGGTAAGCAAATGTCTTCATTTCAATGGAATTCGCTATTTGCTGTCAAAGTGAGTTATTTTAAGTTATATATATTAAATTTTGCTACAAATGTTCTATTTAAGGTATATTAAAATGTTTATAAAGTATTCTAAAACATAATTAAAGTGTATCAAGAATATAATTGATCATTGAAGAAAATTCCTAGAAAATTGATCTTTGCAGAAAATTACCGTGATTTATTTTTAAGAAATATTTTGTTTTTTTGTTATGGTTCAATTAAAATAAAATATATCGGTTCAGTTGGGAATGAATAATTTTGTTTTATGTATATTCTTATTATCTATGTTATTATAAATTATAATATCTAAATTATTATTATTTAGGAAAATATCATTCTATAAAAAATAAAAATTAAATTCTATTAAAATTAGATTAATTTTATTTATTTTTTTTTAAATTGATACACTATGGGAATGGATACAATTAATCAGCATATACGATGAGAGTGGTGAGCTAGAGAGATTCTTCGCGGAGAAAAAGTCTTTATTGTCAAAATTCTTTAAAATTAGTTCAATTTCATTCTTAGTAGAAAAACAGAGGATTTATATGTTTTATCGACAGTTCTTTATTTTTTAATGAAGTCTAAATCGTTTTAATCTCATTTTCTTCTCTTTTAGTAGATCGTGCTTCGTTAACGAAGGAATTGGATTTTTCCAAAAATAGTAATTTGTTCCAAATATTCTTTAAAAGTGACACAGCCTGTAATTTTGGTGACTTAGAAATCAGTATTATCAAGATTACTGAACTATCACTCTTCATTAGTTGTGTTTATTAGTTAGATAACAAGATATGAAAAAAATCTGCAAGGAACTTTTAGAATTTATTTTTATTTTACTTTGGCTTTAAATTTTGTAAAAATTGCTTAATTCTTCACTTTGTAGTCTCAAAATTGTTTCCTAGGGATGGCAGAGTATCAAAATTTTAATTCCACTTATTTACTGTCTTCAAAATAATAATTTAAATTACTTTTCTCAAAAGATGAGCTAAAATCTCTGCATTTTTCTAAATTTATTATTTTTATTTTGCAGTCGGTCCAAATTCCTTCCTAAAGATTTTTAACATATTTTATTTAAAAAATTTTTTTTGGAATATAATGGACGCAACTGAGTTAGTGACGAAAAACAAAAGAATAGAGTACCGGTTGAGAATTATAAACAGGACTTTATTTTTCATTTGATTACTTACTTCTTGTTGACATTGTACTTCAATTTAAAGATTAATCCCGACTGCTACTAGCCATTTTGTGTCTCCTAACCAAATAGACAGAGATACATACACCACAATTTAATATTATTAATAAAAAATTAGGCTTATTTTAAGCTGCATTGGACAATTAATGGTCATAAGTCGCCAAGGGCAAAGAACTGCCAAATATAACAAAATTTGATGATTTTTTTTTCGTTGTCAAAAATATTCTATAAAAGCAATTAATTGTCAAATATAAATTAATTTTGTGGTGAAATTTAATTATAAGCCATTACGGATAATTTATAATTACTTATATCGGTGAAAATGTGCTTTAGGTCCTCTCCTTGGCGCGTTTTCAAAAACACCGATGCCATGGTAAAAATTCTACCGCTATTTCAAAAAGAAATTTAATTAGCGACAAATGAAAAGGCTAAAACAAACGAGTAATTATTGAGCATGCGCGAGAAAACGATTCAAATTAGTGAGTTGGCGAAGTAGGGGACCTAAAGCGCAGATTAACCCTTATATCTATGAATATTATTTTGTGACATTTCGGTTTTAAATTTGCATTTGAATTATGAAATTTTTTACGGTAATTGATGTTATAATGAGCCAGTAAGCAACCACACAGGCTGGTGTACATTCTCCATTAACTTTAAGTTTGTATTTAGTTTTAGTTTATAATGTTTTGTGGTAACAAGGATTGCTTGAATAATAAATTAACGATAATTGTACATAAATGTTGCAGATTGAAATCTTCATGCCAATCGTCATCTCTAATTTATTAGATATTTCAATTTAGATTAATTCGAAAAAAAAAAGAGAATTAGTTTTCAACAAAAATTTTTTTATTTATTCAACATATTTAGAACTGTATTTAAATGTTTACTTTTTTTCCCCTGTCATGGAAAGTACCGAATTTTATTTCACTTGAAGGTATAATTTGGATGATCATTTATTCTGTCATATTTTCTTAGAATCGCATTATTAAATACGTATGCTTCATTTATTTTTATTTTTTATCGAGAATACATAATTTTTATAACAAAATTTCTATTTTATTTTTAATAATTTCAAAATTTCTTTGTCGCAATTTTTTACTGTCATGAAAAAAGATGTTTTATGGTCGTTAAAGGTAATCTGAAAAAAAAATATTTTTGCATATTAGTGACTTATAAATTTTGTTTGCATTGTATATTCGTATTATATAATACTCATATTCTAAATATGCTATGAAATAGAATTAAAATCCTTTATTTGGAAAATTTAAATTTCTTTTCTTTATAATTACTATTTAATTCTTAAATTTAAAGATTAGAATTTTAACTAAGAAAATCTATTTGGGAATTTTGTTTATTGTTTTATATTTATATTATAAAATTTCTGACAGTTTAATTTTTTTCGATATTTTTTTTAATTTCTGTTAAGAAAATTTAATAAATTAGCTATGTTTATTGTGCTGTTATACAATCTATTGAGTTAATGATATAAAATAATATATAATGTATATATATATATATGTATGCAGAAGTGGAATAATCTGTATAAACGTGTGTTTCGTATATATTTGAGAAAGCAATTTTGTACTGATGAGTTTATATTTTATTCTAAGAAATTAATTTAGATGTATATAAATTTACTCTCTTTTGTAAACATTTTAAAACATATTTTACATCCAAATTTCATTTTTTTATTTATCTTAAGAATATCCAATTAGAGGTTGAAAAAGAAACTTAATTGTATTATGCGGAAATTTAAGATCAAACAATCACTTGATATTTTGCATTATTAGGGTGTTTTCGAAAATATCGGTTTGAGGAATACTCAATCAAAGTTGTGATAAAAGGAAAAAGCTATGTTAAATGGAACAAAACTGTTTTTACAAAAACAAAATGTAAACATTGGAATTATAAATTTAATGATATATTTTTTGTATATGTGATAACAATTTTTTTTTGAATAGGTAATTCAAACTTAGAAAATTTAAATTTGCCATTTGATTTGTGATGCATAACTCCACCCAAGTAATGGCACTATTAAAATAATGTAAAATAAAAAGAAGCGGTAGTAGTTTTAAGATTGAAGTTATGATATAAATTCTTTAAAATTTTTACATCTAAGTAATATAAATATCGACAAAATTATTTTTGTAAATTTAAAATTAAAGCTTCTAAAATTTTTTACTTTAGTCATTAACTTATTATGATATTAATAACATTTAAATTTATGAAGATCTATTTCTCATGCAAAAAAATTTTGAAGTACAGCGAAATGATTGATAAATAAATATTATTTACTAAAAAAGTTGTAAATACAAATAAACTTAGATAGTTTTTTTATATTCAGTAGTAATTTCAATTTGAAATTATTTATATTATCAAATTTATATTAATACATTTAGTTTTGATGTATATTTAAATAAGGAAAATTGTATAAAATAGAACCAATTAGAAAATAACTGCATTAATAATAATAGAAATTGAAATAAATATTTTAAATTAATATCATCAATTTATTATCTCTAAACGAATGTTTTACTGATTTTTTTCAAAATGCATTTTGGTGTTAGAAATTTTGATGCACTGAGAAAAAATGCAGTTTTTGCTCAGTGCTGGCTCAGTGCAGTTTCAATCACATTTACTGTAACATTTTAAAAGGAATTTATTATCATTTTACTAACAAACTGCATACATTCAGTAATCTATGTCACATTAGATTCTCTTTGAAGTATTCCTTATAGGTACAAATAACACTTTATTGACTTATCAATCACCACAGAAATCTATCACCACAGAAAACATCTTCAAGTGATGCTTCTAGTCTTGAAAAAACTATATCAAAAAAGAATATACCATAATAAATTAATTCCAGATGTACCTGCGACTTTCGTATATGCTATAGTTTGAGAAAGTTATTACCTAAAAATTAATTGTATTATTTAAAATTATTGAATTGAATAATGAGAAATTGTGTAATATTAGATTGGAAAATTTTAGGATCTAACTTTTGCTGCAAAAGAATGTATCCAAATCATATTAAAATTCAAAAATTCTGCAATAATATATAGCACTTTATTTTTAATAACAATTAATTTAAAAAAGTATAAAATTTTGGATTAAACATAGATGTGTGTAACTAATAATTTACTCCATGAAAATGAATTTATTTGATTTAAAATATTACAAGTGATGCAATCTTTTTCTGTTTAAATTATTTTCTTCAACTAATTTAATACAATCCTCAAAAATAAAATTAAAAAAACAGTGTTTTCAAATGCTGTAAATTGTATTGAATTTGTAAGCCATTTGTATTAATGATGATTAAGATTCGCTAAATTGTCTATAAATATTTTGCTCAATTAACATTCAGTAAATTATCAATGACAAGTATTCTACAACGTTATTTTTGTGTAAATGGGGAAATTACGTCATTTAAAAACTTTATCTAGATTCTAATATCAGTAAAAATTTCCTGGCTAAAATTTTACATATAAATATGATCGATGATTTATTAAAAATTTAAACTATTTAAATGATAAAATTTTTTTTAAATGATTCTTATGTATAAATGGCTTGTATCTTAAAGATTTGTGGTTTTGAGTAAACTATATATTACTACATATGTCGAAAACATTTATTAACAAAGTTAAGCAACAAATAATATTTTTCCACAGAATTTTAAATATTTTATTTTACTATCATAGATAGGCTGAATTAATTATAGTGAGATCATATTTATTAATGTAAATACTTGTACGAAATGATTTCATGCTAATAATTATTTTGTTTCCCTAAATTTGTATCTTATTATTTCTTTAAGGATACTATACAGATTTTTCATAAAACGTAAAAGGGAGAAAACATGTAAAATCTCATTTTTTTCTTCTTTTTATTATATATATATATACACCTAAGTCTGTTTTTACACGGTCTTTTTGTACACGGTTTTGATATAACACGGTTTGAAAATTGAATATTTTTAATTTTTTTACACGATTTTATTCCATTTAGCACGATTTGAAATTTTATGTACTTAAATTTTTTTTGTCAAATTTAATTTTTGCGAAGTATGTTCATATCACAAAAAAGTATTTATGAAAGAAAAAAGTCTGAAACCATCGATAGTATCGATAGTTTGCGAACACTAGCTTAAAGATTTAAGTGAATTCCCCTTTAGCGCGTACAAACAAGTAGGGAATTCCCTTTATGTGCATACAATAAAATTTACTGGTCAGAGCAATTGAAACTTGTTAATATTTTGTGAACTGTCAATGCAATAAGACGTGTTTGGTAAAGAAATTTTTTGCAGGCAAATTTGATTTTCCATTAAATTTAATTTTAACGCATTAAGATAAAAGGTAAGCCAAAAAATATTTTGTATTTATTCAGTTATTTACGAATAACTGATGACGACAGCAATTAAATTTATGTTGTTGTATTTATGATTATCACTTATTCTATTTTATTTTATTTTTTACCTTAAAAATTGAATAACCTATTCTTTTCGTTCACAACATAGTTTTTTAGTTCCTGAACTTGCCATACATTTAATTTATATTACTTTTAAGATTAGAGTGCATATCTTTTTTATCATTAATTACTATGCTTGTGAAAATAAGCATTATATATTTGATTTAATAAAATAAACATGAATTCTTGTTCTTAAAAATTCTTGTTTTTCACTAATTTTAATAGGTTTTAGAGATTAGGAACAAATCACCCATTTTTGTATAAGATCAATGTCTTTTTTTACACG
>JAPDSC010153165.1:49447-59990 GCA_026290005.1 Latrodectus geometricus
ATATATATATATATATATATATATATATATATATATATATATATTAGTTTGGGGAAAAAGTAATCCATTATACATTATTTTTTCCGTAGACGTCTGTAGTGATCAATATCTCGTGAGGTATCTATCAAACAATTTCAGATTTATGCTCGTTGGAAAGCTGACATTTGACTCTAAAATATCCTCTTGCGGTTTTTTGTTTGATTCATTCAGTTACGAGTACAAGGTTTTAAAAATGGAAGACAACAAACAGAAAATTCGATACATTTTCGTTTTTCTCTTGTAACGGCGAATAAGATTGCCAGGTGCCTAAAATTGTGAAAGGTGTTTATCGTCCTATATAAGACTGTAACAACCAGTTACTTACAATTTTTGTTTCGTCAATTCCGTTCGGGTATTTTTGATGTTAGAGATGTATGCATGTGGATACAGCATCGTCGAAAATGTCTGTAAAATATCAAAAATGGTCGAAGTTGACCGCAAGTCAGCAGTCGTAACGCGCAATACCTAAAAATCTACATAATAGTTTTTTTAAACCTTTTTACAAAGCGAATCCAAAAGAAGTTACCTAAAGTTCACGTGAAAATAATGGATTTCTTTTTCCCCAACCTAATATATATAATAAAAATCTTACAGATGACTTTTTATGTTTCTAATGCATCAATTTATTAATATGACTACTAAACGAATGAAATCGTTCATCATAATCTTTTCGTAAATTTAATTCTCATGTAATTTAAAAGAAAAATATTGTTTTGTATTAAATATTTTATTGTTCAATTCTTAAGAACTTTCTTCTTTTCATCTTAATAGAAATGAATAATCAGACGTAACTTATGTGTTAATCGAGAACTCACCATTTCTTTAAAATGAAGTAGTTCCAATAACTTTAACAAAAGCAGCAAAATAAATTAATAATCTGAAACAATTAGTTAAAATGAGATAATTTGAGATGTAATTATTTGTATTTGTGTCATTTTTAATATGCATTTATTTTTTTTCTTAGCCATAGTTCCAGAAATAATATTATTTTAATGATACTAATTCATATGGATTTTTAATTTATTGTTTATTTCTGTGTGTGGCTTAGATGAGAAAGACTTTTTTTAATACCACCACCATACTTGTTGATTGAGTTTAGTGAAAATCAGTTCTACGTTTAAATTTGATCCCACTCTACTATTTCTTAAAAACTATTACAGAAAGCTGTGTTCGTGAAAAAAGAACCAATAACTTTTTAAAAAATTAAAAAATATCAATTTAACTAACGTAATAAAATTCTTCATTTATTAGAAAATTCACGTTGCAGTTTTTAAAAAATTCAAAAAATTGAATACCGATATGTGTCATTAAACCTTTCAGAGTAAATAAATTATCTTCATAAATAATAGATTTAATTGCAAAAAATTTTATTTGCTGATATCTAGGCACTATAATTACGTAATAAGAAAAACACACTTTTGTTTTCTAAAATTAGATTGCAAATTTTTATATACATTCAATGAAAATGAGGAAGTAATTTTTACTCGGTTTCAAAAAATTGTAAGAATATTGACATCGTTTCCAAAATCTTAATTAAAATCCTGCTATTTCAATAGCTCGGGCGTTTCCTCGTAAATATGGTCCTTTCTGAGAAAAAGAGTTATAATTTAAACGTATTAAGCATAGTTGTCTTTTCCTGTTATAGAATAAATAAATTACTGATGCTGTTATATAATTACTTTTCAAGATTTTTTCTTAGACCTTCGTTTTTACAAAAAATTAGGATTTTATCTACCGATTTTTATGGTAATGTAGTTTAAGGAAGGCTGTATTTGTTTATTATTTATTCCCATGTGATCGGTCAGTTGACAAAAACTATGGCTACGTTTATTATTTTTTTGGGGGGAGGGATAGGAATCGATTCTTTGACACATTTTTTGTTTATTTATACACTTGAGGATTTACATAAAGTATAATCGCAAAAAACAATTATGGTTCATAGAAATATAATTTTTAAAAAAACCAGTTTTTTTTTTCCCCCACATTGGGTATTTTCATTATTTTTCAAGTGTCTCACTGTTGCAAACTGTCTAATTTAATAAGGTAGCGTATACATATATATATACTTTTATCATATTTGAGTACGATTATTTATGCCTCCGAAAATGTAATATAAAGTATGAAATTTATAGATTGATTCTGGTTTAAAATATAAAGGTGTTTAACGTATCTTGTAGGTATTATGAGGGTAGTGATTAAAAGAAGTCCATCTTTTTAACTATCTATCTTTTTCTAAAAGCTAAGTCAGAATTGTTTTTTTAATGGAGAAGCCTATAATCAGAAGAATATAAATATAAAGATTTATTTAAGTTTAAGTTTATTTTTAATCTGTACTCGAAAATTGACAGCATAGTTACATAGGAAAAATTCCATGAATTTGGATACCTTTAAGGAATAATGTGATCGTGAGCATAACTTCATTTGAACTTTATATTTTAAAAAGTAATTATTATGAATGACACTATTTTTAATTTCTTTAAATATAGACATTTCTTATTTTGTCTTTACTTTAGCTGACAAATATTTTTACTTATTTCGAAGACCACTTCCATTTTATCTCCTCTTAATATGTAATCTGAGATGAAAAATATAATATAAAGATGTTATTTGTTTCTTGATTAATTGATTGAATTCATCATTCCCTTTATCTAATTGATTTATCATTGATAACAATAATGATTTTTATCAGTAATGATCAATTCCATTTACTGAATTGATTTGTCATTAATAAGTTATTGATTAATATCTTTACTTATCGATTTTTGTAAAGATATTAATCAATGTCTTCTAACATCTAAATAACAGCATTTACACAATTTGCTATTCTTAGATTTTATCTATACTGAGATATTTTGGCTTACCATCCTTGTGACTTAAACAGCATTTTATTTTCAAAAGCTAATCTCTCTCTCTTACAACTTTATTACCACTGTTATATGTGGAAGATTGATTGAATTTTTCTGACTCGGTTGAAGAAGATTGATTATGTAGTTTAACAATCTGTGAACAAGCAATTTGGGATTTTGAGTATATGCTTATGTTATTCTCGAGGTGAAGAAAATTGTTTACACAGACGAAAGTGCTGTACGAGGTTATCTTGAGTTATTTTAGCTGTCTGAATGCTGTTTTTTAAGGAGCGAGATATTTAGATAACTGTACTGTATTGCTGCAGTTATTCTTAAGGATTCAATGTATAATGATTCATTTACTGTTTAAAATGAATTATGCCATTTCATGTTTCGATTTTGAAAAACGAAAAAGTAAATACATTTATTTTGTATATTATTTCACTGATTTCATGAAAGTCAACAGTTGATTTCGCATAAAGGTGGTTGCTTTTGAACCTTTGACTCTTGAATTTTCGTTTCTCATTAGAAATTCTATTGCAACTTTAAAATAATAAATAATTTGAAACATTTTTATCGAGGAATTCTACTATAATAGACATGGAATTTCATCAAACTTTTTTTTTTTTGATGATTCAGTCAGAGTTTATAGAGAACCCATCGTATTACTTAATGGGAGAACTCTACACATTGCAGTATTATTCTCTTCAACCCAATTGGAAGGCATTAAAAGAGAACAAAAGAAAACTGACGAAAAAATGAATGAAAGCTTTTAGCAGATACGGCATACTTTTGCTCCGCACCCGCATAACAGTTTTTGAGATAAAAATTTGCAAGTCGCAGGTAATAACAAGGTTTTTCATTTTCTACAATCCCTTTTTATCTTCAGATGGATAGACTATCATTTTGGAGGATCACTAAAAAATATACACTTCGTTTTCTTCTTGCAAGATTTATTTATTTTTTTTTGTGTTCTTATTCCAGCCCACTCGTCAACGAGTTCACACTGCATCAACTCTGGCATCACTCAGCCTGTAGATGTGGCGGTTGATAAAAAGGCTAATCCTAGGCCAAATGACCGGGCCCTCGCGTGATGAAAAGCTGACTACATAATACTGTTTAAAAGATTGAAGTTTTGTTCCTTTTTTTGCTATGAAAAGTGACGGTTTTCATTATTATTATTATTATGTTCAAGCGATGAATAAAATTTAGTATATGTACGGACTTGTTTTTGTTACTTAGGAAACATTTTGAAGTAAACAGAAAATGCTTCTTTGAAGAAGGCACATAAAAAATCTTTTACTTCAATGCTTTTTTCGAAATAATCCACAATGAAAAACTTATGTTAGTTTTGGATGGCTGAACTTTATTTAGGTTTATTATACGTTTTTTTAGGCTAACTTTTAATATAAGGTTTTTCAATCAATTCATATATTTACTCTTTTCTATTATAAATATATTGTTTTTATATACAAATTAATATAACCTAATAATAATAATAATAACAACATTATGATTGTAATGATTATTTAGATTTATAATTATATTAAATATACATTTGACGAGCATTAGAACTGAGAAAAATAATAACATTAGAAATTTTACTTAATTTAATTCATGTTTTTACTGTATTTCCTTTCTGCTGCTTTTTCAGCTTGAAAATATTTTTTATTTTTTAGCATTTTTTTGAGTATCTCTTCCAAACGAAGAATATTTTACATTCCGAAATTGTAAATGACGCTTTTAGATTCTTGTTATCAAATAATGTAAAATAATTAAGAAAATTGTTTTACATTGTCCAGAATATTCATTCGAACTGATAGCCAAATGGTTAGCCCTGTGGCGTTCAGTTCAACAGTTCGTGAATTGGCATTTCTTTGAGTTTAGAAATGAATATTGGAAAAATTGCATAAAAGTTTAAATTTACTTTCTATTAGAGTTGAAAAGACAATTTCTGTTTCTTTCGAATTTTATTTTATATTGTTGTCACCAATTCATTATGTAACTGTGGATTATAATGTTAATATGTTAATTATATGGTATTTAAGGGTTTTTTTTTTTTTTTTTTGAACACTTTCTCATATTTTTGTATTTAATGTACATAAAATAGTGAATTTAATTGATTAGGCTGTTCGCAAACAAAGTGTAGTTAGTTACCTTCTCTTGTGAATTGATTTACCTTTTTTACGAATTGCAGGTGAACTTGATGTGAACTTTTGAAACTTAAAGATGCTACAGAATCGAGACACGTAGTCTTATAACAATTGCGCTCTAGTTAAACTTTTACTGGAAATAGTAAAAGTAGATTTTCTTTTTCTATTTTTATTTTTGTAAAAAATGTTCTTAAGATATATTTTATTTTCCATTCTTACAAAGAACAAATAGTCAACATTACTGAAATCTAGGTCCACAGATTAATTAAATAATAGGTCTCATAATTAATATTTTACAAAGTTCAACACAGTGAAAGCAAAGCTGTTCATACAATTTTTTAGACGGTTTTGATGAAGTATACAGAAAAAGTTATGTTCATATTTTTTGTCTTTATTTTTCTGTTTGATAGCCCATGTTTTTAATTGTTATTTTAAATTGTAATTTTCATGTTAATATGGATTATTGTAATATTATACATTTTATTCCACTCCTTGAATAGCTTTCCTTAAGTACACAAAACATTTTTAAATCGGGGTTTAAATAATACAGATTTTATGTGTGCAATGCACAAAAATCCATTGGTCATACTTCAAGAGGTTTAGCATGAATATCAGTGAAAAGTATAATTTTCATTCGCGTTTCTTGTTCCCCCCCTTTTATTATTATTTTTTATGGAAAACTTGTAGATTGTGTTGTGTGGTTCTTGCTTTATTTTGATGTAGTGAAATGGAATGCATTATGGATTTGAACATTTAAACATTTTTTCATGCTTAAAAATTTTAAATAAAATATTTTCTTAATAATATTACAGTTAATTTTGAAATTTTTATGTAAATTTCTTTACTTTTATCTTTTTTTGTATGAAAAACCAACAACAGTCATATAAATCTTTTAGAAAATATTCTTTTGATTATTTGAATTGTATACCTTAATTGCATGAAATCATTTGCTTAACTACACAAAACTATTGTTTTTATTTTGTATTGTACATGATGTATTTTTAATTCTATGCCATCTATGCCTTATTTTATATATATATTATTTTTATTAAATTGAGATTTTCTGCTCAAAATATATTGTAAAATTTTTCATTTGGCTTTTACAAAACATTTTAATGTCTCAAAATTATTTTTGAAATTTGAAGAAATAACTGTTTTTTATTTTTTTGTTTATTTTTTTCAAATTTGAAGATTCTTTGAATCACAAGTGTGTTATTTTTGAACGAATATACAATGATTTGAAATAAATTTTCAGTTTGACTATAAATGGATTATTAATGAGGAATATTGGATTAAAAACCCTTTAAAGTGAAGAAAACGAGGAAAATTTATGAACAAAAAGGGTTTCTATGAATTTAGTATTCCTTAACTTAAAATTTTTTAAAAATAAATAGTGTTTACTTTTTTTAATTAGTCGAGTGGTTACCGATGCTTTCTTAAAAATTATATCAATTACCATTCGACCATATTTCTGCAATTGTTTTTGTTGATTTATCACGACGATTTCCCATCGATCAAACGAACCAATTTATGAAAGTCTCTAATCACTCCTAATTGAGAACAGCCTTCAAATTTCGGAACTCAGACTCATTGTTGTATAGTTAACCACCTTTTATGGACGATTCCCCTGCGTCTCTTGTGTTATTCATTACCTCTCTGTCAGACGGTGTCTGTAACTCTGAGCACCTCGTGACATCCATATTAATTACCCAAGCAGCGAACCAGACATGGTGGGAGGCGGGATGTAGCTGCTGTGCCCCCAGCTTTCTTGTCCGCTTCTCTAGACACTTGAGGAAGCAGACTTTTTCACTAACGGGTATTTGTTTCGGACATAAACATGCCGGTGGTGCATGTGACAGAGAAGGCGTTTCAGGAAAAAATATGATTAGAGGTCGTGTACCCTTCGAAACTTCAGCTGGTGCTGTCCATTTCAAAGCACATTGCCAAATCGATCGGACGCAAAAGTTCAGGGTCTAATCAATACCACACGTCGTGTCACCCAGTTTGCATTTAGAATTTCATTAGAGAGTATTAAGATTCACTAATTTTTTTTCATGTTGTAAAATTATACGCTTATTTTACTCTTAGTTTTATATTTTGTACATACGGTGATCAAAAATTTTAAAAGGAATCAGGTTTCACAAACTTCTGGCAAAAATAAATTAAATGCACTGTACCATTTGATTGAAAATTTGAGAAATTATGTTCGATCACTAAAATCTAAAAAAATGATTTATACATATAATGAGTGATACGTTTAAGTCGAACACTACATTTTTTTCGATTCAAAACTCAAAAATCATTTCTTTTTCCTATTTCTCCGAAGTTTCCAGGAAAATAAAGCACCTATATATTTTCTTAGTAGAGTTTGAAACAGGATCATCACAACAGTAAGGTCCAGTGCAAACAAAATTTTTGGGTTCTTTATGCTTTTTTCATAATTCATCTATGAGAAATAATAAAAAAATGATATTTCACGTTCAATTTGTTTTTATGTACACAGTTACACTAATATATTAATGCTTCAGATAATCTTAAACTGTTAATTACTAGTTAAAAATGTTTATATTTTAGCAGCACCTATCAAATTTTACTATTTGTAGAAATATATTATGTAATATAATAATATATAATGTATTTTTACATTACTAGAAAGATTATCCGTAATCCGTTTATCCGTCTTACACAGACAATTTACAGAGAATGTTGACAACTTCTTTAACAAGAATTACTAATTTATTATTATACACGGGAGAATAAACGTGTATGTCATAACCACTCATAGACATCTTCCATTCATAAGGAAATGTATTTTGAGCAACTCATACTGTGAATTATTATTGTTTTTGCTACAACCGGTTTATAGGAAAAGGTATCAGATGATTTTTTTTTTCTCATCATTGAGTTGATTGTTTAGGTAGTCTCTACAAAAATTTTATGTAATTAACGAGTTTTTTTTAGGCTTGTTAATACTCTGAACTAACTATATGTAATAGTTATGTTTGCGAAGAGTTTACTGTTTATTAATGAAGGAAACGTGGGAAATAATTTAAAGTATTAGTTTTTTTAATAAAAGATGCACGCGTACTTTATTTATTTAAAATGTTTTTGACGTTTATCATTTTATTTATTAATATTTTTAATACCTCATTTCAGTTTCGTTTCTTAGCAAAGGAAATTTACGTACTTCGGATTTTTCAACTGATCAGGGGTTCATAAATCGACAACTGAACCAAGTGCTAAATAATTTGACTTCTAATTTGGTATTTTTAATATGGAAATCATTTGAATTGTGTGTAATGACTTATGAGCAACTAGAATAATATAGAAGTGCTATGGTCAAAAAATTAGTTGAAAATTTAATATAAAATTGGCTGAATTACTTGACGTTGTATTAATATTTTATTTATTTTAAATATTTGATCAAACTGGAAAAGAAGTCAAACATATTTGTCAAAAATTAAACTAGTTTTAATGTTTAAATATATAAAAGAATTACAGATTATAGTATTAGTTCAATCTTACTATTTTAGTATTTATACTGGGGGCTTTTCTCTCTCTCTCTCTCTTTGATTTCTATATTTTCTCTATCGAGGATCATAACTTCCATTCTATAATCATCACAACATTTCCTAATAAGTGAAAACTAAATTTCTATTTAAATAACAATACTCGTAAACTCAAATAAATTTTGATATTTATATCTCGCATAATATTTTTAAATGTTTGATTTTTACAACTATTGAAATTCCGAAAACTTGCATATCATTCGGAATGTTATATTTCATTTGTATCTCTGAATCTGTCTTCCAAAAGATATACCTAGGCCTCATGTTGCACACTACACTTAGCAATTTCTTTCTTTTAATATGTACTACTAGATTTTATATTGATATTGATTGTGCAGAATATGTATGAAACTAAAACAGCGTAACTCATATGCAAAGTAGCCAGGATAACTTCCTACCTTAAATCCACTTAAGCATGCTTGAGAAACATTCCAATAGCATTTTACTGAGAAAAACCAAGGCTTATTATCTATACTTGTAGATTGCTCTTCTCCGTTGATGGAACAGTATTCCCTGAATAGTTATCGATAATACCATCAATTTTTTTAACAACTGTTGTAGATAAATCTGAGCCGTCTGTAAGGACTGCGTATCTTATTAAATATTTTACATTATTTCTGAACATAGTATTTTCGGTCATTTGTATGTAATGAAATTGTTCCTCTGAAGTGTTTTTCAACATTCTTATCATTTCAATAAGGATTTTAAAGCTCCCATGCACATATATATTTTTCGATATTTACAAATATTACAATTATTCTAAGCAATATTTAAATATTTTTTTGAATAAAATCATTTCTATTAATTTAAGCAATTTCCTTATATTTAAGAGCAATATTTAATTTTATTAGAATTCGTTTTACTTATTTTCATGGATATATTGGGCTTTAGTTATAGTACTTTATTAGTAAGCAGTAAAAAATACTCAGTTCTCTTACCTTGAATAAAAATCAACTGCAAATTGGAGCTTAAATCCATTTCTTTTAAACTCGTATTAACGCAAAATTAAATAAAGTTTTTAAGATCTTTCGGAACTATCGCGGGTCTTACACGTGTCGTGCCTTAGAGGCAAAGGTGAATTTTTTATTCATTAACATTCGTTCCATTTTTGTCATTTACTTTTCCAGCATGTCATTTTCTTACATCGAAGCCAAACTCATGATTTATTGATGAGGTGATTAATGCAGTTTAGATTCTTAGTTTTTTTTCATTTTAATTTGTTTAATTTAAATTTTTTTTAGGGGATGCGGAAAAAGATAAAGAAAATGATATTGCAGCGTAACTTTGTGGGGTCATTTCATCCATTTAATTGTTTTTATGGATTATTTTATTTAATTGCCGTTGCTCTCTAGTTTCAAATTTGAAACTGAAAATTCATAAAAAAATTTTCATTTTAAACCTTACGAACAGGAAAATACATGCATTTAATATTCCTCTATCAGCATATAATAAGACATTAATAGATCACTGGCGTTTTTAAGATATATGTAATTTAGCGTCAAAAGCTAAAAAACTTAAAACAATTTTAAATAATTTAATATTCATTTAATTTTAATTTTATTGGGTATTTCGAAAATATTAACTATAGGTCCCGGTCTAATTAGCCCTCGAGTACAAAAAATGACCTTTGAGTGATATAAACATAAATATCGAAAATAATAAATTATTTGAAATTTTTTAAGAAAATTAAGTTTATGCACTTGAGTAAGTGTGGTTGTGACATTCATTTAGATATTAATTTGTAAAAACGAATATAAGATAGTAAAAAAAAAATTCAGTTATTTATGTATAATTTTCATTCTATAATTTTCTTCGTATTTTAAAAATTATAGCAAGATTATAAAAAATTATTTTTATATGTTCCATATTATTTAGTGTGACAGTCTTATCATTATTCAAAATTCTGACTGTAAACATCACCACATTATACTCTTTA
>JAPDSC010153165.1:60390-106666 GCA_026290005.1 Latrodectus geometricus
GTTACATTTTAAAAAATATTTGTTGAACTTAAAATGTACATAGAAGTAAGTTGCCGTATTTTTTGATGACATTAAAGATTTGAAATTGACTTCATGATATATGCCGGCGTTGATGAATATTTTATATCACACGATTGTGGGAAAATGATTGCGAGACTTTATGACATGAAAATGTTACTGAGCCTTATGTGCTTGTCAACGCGGTATTAATATATTTTGTAGCCCTTGGGTATATTCTTTTAAATTTATTATACATACTAAACATATATACTAAACAATCACTTTTGCTTAAATGTTTTCGTATTTTGAAACACATTTCATTTAAGAAACAAACTGTATTTTTCTATTTAGTGATAAATTTTTACTATTGAAAATCAAATCTAAATAAAAAAACATATTCGAACATAAAAATCACAAAGTGGGTAAAAACCATATTGTCACTACCTTAACTTTCTCATATTAATGAACCGAACAAATGATTTTAATTTGAGTTGAGCGTAATTAAATGTGAAGAATATTAAAATATAAATTAAAAAAAAATTATGTATCCCAATGTATGAAGTGAAACATAAGGCTTGGTTTCTTTGTCGCTCTTTGATCATTTTTTGCACATAAGGGCTGATTAGACGGAAATTTATAAATTTTGAACCATCACAAACCTTTAATCTCTAGTTGGGATTTGATCCCTTGAATTATATTGAACTGAAGGACAGAGCTGTGCCAACTTGGCAAAATGAAACTTCCAAATGTGCTGTTACTAAAATTATGGTTCGGATATTGAAAAGTAATACTTGAGAATTTTAACATAAAATCCTGTTTTCCTTTTGCACTTATTATATTTTGAACTGACTCTTTATGAATGGAATGAAAGATTTCATTATTCGATTGAATAGTGTTGTGCTAAAGAAATGCATTGTTATGCTCATGTTCAGATAAAATTTGTATTTCTTTTATATCATATTATTGCTATATAATTCTTATAGAATGAGTGATCAGCAGTTGCTGTTTTTAATTTGTCAACTGCATTAGGAATAATACTTCTCGCGTGCCGTTACTGTGTTAACTGCCACGATCATTTTAAAATTTAATAACAATTCTTCACAAAATTTTGCATGTTTGTTTTCAGATCACGACACTATTACTTAGTGTAAGCATAACATCTTTCTTTCTCCATTAAAAAAAAAAAAAAGAAAAGAAAAGAAAAGAAAAACTTCTGTTTTTAATTTATATGCATTTTTAAATTTCTGGGCTGTCTCTATCGTGCTTCATGTTATTAGCCGGATTGATTTCAATGCATTGTTTTGCCTTACATGCACCCTTCTATCCCACCTAAAAGCGCTAAATCTCAATTTACTTAAACTGCTTTTAATAATTATTGTCATTTTTTACACAGTTAATCTCACTCACTCTTCGTTTAAAGTATTTCTTCTACATTACTTTTTTCTTACTTTTTAACCATGTAAAATATTCATGCTGTTTTCATTTCTAAAACTTTTAATATGTGAAATATTTGTTACAAGTCGATATGGGATGCTAAAAAAAAAAAAAAAAAAAAAAAAGTCACGAAAACAGTACTTTTAATGTACGTAGTAATCACCCAAATCTATGTTTTTCTGCCAACATTTTGACAGTTTTTCCAAAGCCTCCCAGAAACTTGATGGTCGCGAATCAAAGACAAATCAACTTCATTGCAGAAGTCCTGAGCGGAATCGTAGATGGCATCAAGAATAAGAAACTGCAGGTATGAAAAAGGTGGAATTCCGATGGAGCCATATCGTTTTGTTTTGTTTTGTTTTTGTTTTGGTTGGATTTTATGGCGCAAGGTCCGATGGAGCCATATCAGAGCTTGGTGGGTGAGGTAAAAGATTCCGTTCGAGTCCATTTTAAATCCTACCGGTAATTGAAGACACACGTGGTCTTGCATTATCTTGATAAAACTACTTTTTTGCGCTGTAACTCAGTTCAATGTTTGGATTTGATAGCAACGTCAATATGGACTATTATATCGCTTCGCATCTTAATGTCGACACTTTTACATTTTCCCTGTTACTCTGCATAGATAATACCTCGGCAAATTACCTGATACACATAATTTTTTTGCTAATGAAATTGCTCTTTGCAACGTTACCGACGGGTTCACCAGACGTAGACCAATTTCCTTTTCCGATTATGTTTTTGAAGTAAAACCATTTTTCATCACAAATAACTATCTGCTTTAGAATTTTGTCCTTGCATTGATATTCAAGCAGATTAATGCAGGTCTTGAATACGCCTGCCTTAATTTGCTTGAGTCAACTCATGCTTCTCCCAGCGATTGAGCTTGTACATCAAGTTTATGCGAAACGTAGCATGATTAATGGACACATAGCACTAACATCTAACTCCTTAACGTGGAATGGATGGATACTGATTTTCTTCCACAAGTTTTCGCAAGTTGGCCTCATCAGTATCAGTAGGCCGGCTAGAGTACTCTGCTTCTTGAATGTCATAGTCCTTGTTTTTGAACTTTCGGTACCAAAATTGTACAGTATCATATGATATAACAGTAGTACCTAAAGCTGTACACATGATTTGATGACATTTTGTTTTTGACTTTTTTGCAGTAGAGCTGAAAGTAAATGATGGTTCTAATCTGGTAGCGTGATTATTCCATTTCATTCACCTTGTACTTAAAGATATATTTTTACAGATCGCGCAACACGGTGTTTTAAAGCATTTTTCTTTTAAATACCAAAAATTGTCTGATAAAATATAAAGGAACAGGCCAACGTAAACTGTTTGCGCAGATGATTTTAACGGTGCTGGAAAACTTATTACATGCCGATATTTCTTTGAGTCATTGATTAGATTTTAATAAAACATTTTACTCAAACTCTGGAAAGATTACGAATATTAAGCTAAATTTAGGGCACTACAGCCCATCGAGAGGCTAAGGCCTACAGTGCCCATATTTGATTTCTTAATCGAGGGCCCTGGGGTACGAAGCATATGTCAAAGTTAGGTGATCAGCGAAACCCCTGTGTTTAGTTCCCCAAGCATACTGGGTCTCCAGTTTTATCGACCCACTGAAGTTACGAAAGCTTGAGTCGACCTTTCTCAACCCGAGGATAGAGCTTCGGATCTGTGGTTTATGAGCACGAATCCACTGGGCTACAGATTTTGAATACAGTTCAATAAAAAAACAACCGTTCTATAACTGACATTCGTTTGTTTTGGGGAACAATTTTTGGATCATCATTAACTCATTTAAATATGTGTACAAAATAAATATGTCAAAATATTTAAAAATTACCCCTTTTTGAGAATTTTTTCATAATTTTATTTTAAATTATCGTCTCAGAAAATTAAACTAACAATTGCAAAAAAATGTTTGCCAACGGTTGAATATTGATTTAAATCACGTCTAAATTATTAAAAACATTATTTTTTTTTTTACTTTTATCACGATGGAGAGGTTTACATTTGAAAATGCAATATTAAATATGCGAAATAAATGACAAAATCTTGTGTTTGCTTTTTTTTTTTTCTTTTTTTTTTCCTGTCATTATAATTATATTTAGTTGTACGAAGATACATAATACTTTTTAATTTAAAAATAATGGAAGTGTGATATGTTTACATTACAATGTATACCAATGTGATGTGTAATCTAATCGAATTAAAAAAATTTCTCTCCTTATCTTAAACAAGAGTTTTAAAATCATTTTTGAAATTATATGTGGCTCTTTTTTTTACTTTTATTAGATCTATTTAAACATTCTCAATGACCCGCTTAACAAAAATTGCTTTTTTCAACGAACGTTGTATGTAAATGAAGAACTGAATTCTTTTCCAAGATGCATTATTCTCGGATCTAATTATCGGACTGCTTGATCAGTGGGGAGAAAACGGTTGCCATTTGTTAGGCCAACCTCTCCTGTTGTCTGTGCACGCTACTTGTCATAGATTTTCCTTGATTTGAGTACAGTCGTTGACGTCCGGATTCGATCTGCTGAATGAAGGGAAGAAAAATACACGGCCGCGCCATTCCTCATCCTAAAATCATGCATTTCTTGTCAACTATCACAACAGAAGTGGGTGGTCTCCTCTTTGTTGAGAGCTCTCCTGCTGTTAATTCCAGTAGCTGGAAAGTCTTTTCTTGGATTCATAATGATCACCTGTCAGGAGAACTGAGCTGCTCAAAACAGTAGTTAGTCGTCTTCTGCGGTTTTTATTTCTTTTTCGAAACCGCATTGCGTATAAAAACAGGAAAAGATCTGAAAACATGATGGCGATGTTTCCCTTCCACTCCCCTCTCTTAGTCGCCTAGATCGCATGTGATTTTGATCATGCATTTTTTATTTTTATGGAATAGAAAGTTTTTACATTTTGTAAATGTCTTGTGCTTAAGTTGTCTGTCGATGTGCTGTTTCATCGTGAGCAATTGATATGTCAATGATCGATGGATAATCTTCAATATTTTGTGAACTGCTATGCAAAATATATGATTAAAATGATTGCAATTTTTCTTCAATGTTTACCTCAAATTTACACGATGCATTATGTATTTTTATTTTAGTTCAAACTATCATGACATTAATTGTATTATTACGGACGCAGCTTATTTGAAAAGAAGGAGAGAGAGATTCTTAGTCATTCATATATATATTAAAATATCAAAAATTAAAAGAAATTAATGAATTTCATATTTTATGTTCCAACTTTTATTTACTTAATTTTGACTTGATTTTCTCTGTTGGATATATCAATATTTTGCGAAATGTGTCATACAACCAGTCTTTTTGATAGTACGGCATAAACAGATTTGATTGCTTTTTAACTTTTTACAATGAAATGCTTTTTTTCCCCGTATCTTTGATCACTTTGGATTAATGAGAACTATCTCGCTTAACGGAATTCAGATAATCTTGAATCCACTACATACTCAATTTCAAAACATCGTTTGTCGATAGTTATTGCTTTTAGATATAGCACAAATTTATAAAATAAGTTAATTTTCGAATAAAAATGGTTGTGAATAATGATGAATTATTTACAAAATATTTATTAATAATTGTTATTATATTTAAACATTTGAACAAACGTTAATATTTAAAAAGATTTCCTTGTTTGTTTAAATATATATAATCAAATGTTTTTTCTTTCGACAAATATTTTGTTTTAGATTTATAATTTGTCAAAAGCATTAAAGCGGTTGATTCTAATTTTTATATTTTCTGACTTTTGTCAATTTTAATAAAACATTTTAGTTATTAAAGGATTGTTTTATTGCAGAGATTATCTTAAAAAATATTTCATATATTTTCTGATAAATTAAAACCCAAAAATGAATATTTTAAGTATAAAATAGCTTTAATTACTTCAAATTTTTGTTGTTTGAATTTTACTGTTTTGGTTTTTGCATAACTTGCATAAAAATAATGAAAAATTCTCATTCATTAAAAAATAATTTCTTTTCTATGATTCTTAAATGAAGCATAACATTCAAGTTTAATTCTTCATTTTTTCTCGAACGTCGTGTTTAATTAACCAAGTGCCTTCAGATTCTAACTACTTATTTATATTCAAAGATTATTCTATAAATCTACTCTTTTGTTCTCCTAACCAAAAGTTAATTAAAAAGGAATAACTAAGTTGTTAAAATATAAACAAATTTGATTACAATTATGTTTTTCTTTCTTCTTATTCCTCTTTTTTATTTATTTATTTTATGTTACTTTGTAAAAACAGAGCTGGAATTTCATTTTTATTAGCCTAATTTTTCTTAAACTGAAACAGTGTTTGTCTATTTTTATTTTATTTTATGTGCCTTAAATTGAAAATTAATTGTACTTTTATTTTTATTTTAGGTGAGTTCCTCGTTGCTTGTATATTTCTAATGACTTTCTCTGTCTCCAGTTTAAAGTATGTTTCAAAGTTAGAATCTTAATTTGAAATGGAAATAATTTATAATTTTATACAATTTATTCTAAAACTACAAATATGTCGTTATTTTTTAATTCTTTGAAATCAGTTTAAAATATTTTATATAATATTTTAAAGCAATATACAATTTTCTTATAGAAGAGTAATTGAATTAATGCACGTCAGCATTTGCAACTTCGTAATTTATTACTTTATATAAAATGTAACAATTGATAATATCTTAATTTGTGCGATTATATTAGTTTAAACACAAATTTTTCTTATTCCATTTAATTACTTTACACTTTTTAATTACTCACTCTTTTGTTATTTATTTTAATTAGAAATTGAAAATCTGTCAATAGTATATTTTTTTATAAACGTTCATTTTGAAATAATATAACTCTTATTTTACATTATTTCCAAATATTGAATTCTAATATAAACTATAAATGTAACATTAAGCTGGAATAATTTTTTGAGCTATTGTTTTTTACTTTACATCAGTTAATGTGTGTATGTATGTAATCATGTACATATGCATAGTGCTGATCATTAAATTTGTTTCATCAGAGCTGACATAATGTTACACGCGTGACTTGATTACTTTATTATTGAGACAAAAATGTGTTTTAAATTATCTGGAAACATTTAATTCTTACAAGGATATTTTTTTCATTTTTACTTGCAAAATAATTTTGTTGTTGCATCACTTAAAATAATTTTACTTTGCAAAGTAGATGATATTATCTAAATTGTATGTATTTTAGCTCAGCACGACAAAAATATAATTATACATTTCTGTAAAAATTATAGGGTTCAATATGAGAAATTCTTCATTTTTTTATTAATTAATTAATTTATTATTATTTTTTTGAAAATACAAATTTGAATTAAAAATAATTTTAAATCATGAAAATTGACATGAAAATTTGCATGAGAAATTTTAATTGAATAGATTATTAAATTTTTTATCATTTATGCTTGATTATATTAACTTATAACTATCAGCAATTGACGCAAATTATTTTTTTACTTAATTATTGGTTATTTTTTCATTCTTTTATTTTCTCTTATGTTAAAAGCCACAATTATATTGAAGATTTACAGTGCAGGATATTAAATATGTTTCATCAATAAGACGACACACTATATTTGTGAAATTTGTACTAGAAGATGCTGTGATGTGCAGATGATTAGCTTTTCAAAACGTTCGTGTAAAATAGGCTGTGATAGTGTTAACGATGTACTTAAATGAAGAAATTATGTGTTTAACATCTACACCACATAAATATGCACATATGTCGCATAAATTAAGGATAATGGTGGAACCGTCAATTAAAGGAGCAAAAACAAAACAAACAAGATTTATTTATAAAGACCACGTAATAAACAAATATGAAAGAATGAAATAGATGGTGTTTGTATTATGCAAGGTATACACACAAACCACGATTATAGCTCCCTTATTACCACTTTCTACACTTTTCTCTCGTACAACAACTGAACAGTAGGTTGTTGATATGATGATAAATACATCGTATATCTCCCACACGAGGAAGTATAATTTTACAATGTCAAAACAAGCTGAGGATTACATTATTGAGCTGCATTTGGGGCAGAGAGCTCTACTCAGCAATGCTCTCCGAAGGTTTTGTACAGATGTAGGAGGTGGTTGATGTGCTGTGAGGAGTCATCCAAGTATATTCCTCACATGTTCTATCGGATTCAAGTCCGGTGAAAATGCTGGCCATTAAGTACGGGTGATAATCCTCCGATTGAAGGCAGTCGTTGTGTTCGATTGCTGATAGTTTTATTACATAAAATATCATCCACATACGTCGTGTTATACGTATTTATTCTGACACTTAGCGCCGCACAGACTGGTAGTGAACACGTTTCCTTCTTTCCCACAGGTTCTTATATATCTCCCTCTTACTTTCACGTCATTATAGCGTACGTTGCATATAATGCTTGTGTGTGTAATATTTCTACTGGTGGCATTTTCTCGTACGATGTCCTTGTGCTTCTGGATTATCCTTAATTTATGAACTTGTGTGTATTTAAACGAAAAAAAATAGCACAGCAGGTTTCCCATACACACAAATTCCATTGTAACATTGTCGCCTGGTGAAAAACTGTAATGAAGAATCATAAGAAGAAATACTCATCAGCACGCGCTTCTGGTTCTGTGAGAGATTCCATTATAATAGAGATTACTGGGTTTGCGGTTTATCGTATCACAATATACCTGCTAGCAATAATATCAGATATCTGCATAATATGAAATAGGTGGATTCAGGACAGTCATAGGAAACATTTTTATACGGGTGGGTCCACTAACACTAATAGCTAAGAATACAGACATTTTATCAGCATGACTTTTAAGGACCATTGAGCAGACAACTGTTTACATGCACAGTTTTACAGCGTTTTTTTCAACTTCGGTTATTAATTTGGCTAGTTATGCATTCAGTTATCTTTGACATATTATAGCCAAGACCACCTACGGTTGTGTGATCAACGACAAAGTTGGACTCAGGAATGGCGTAATGGCATGTTTTTAGATGAATCCCATTCTTGTTTATAGTGTCATGATGATCGCATCCAAAACTTGGCACCATCATGGAAATGTTCGTTCCCAGCTTTTATTCGTTATATCATCATTTCATGTTACTGTAAGTGACGATATTGGGTACTAGTGGATACATACGTTTGTTACTTCTTGTTAATATTAATGAATACTTAAAGATTGTATCATTTACTTTATGTTAAGACCTATGGCTTCACCCTTTATTTAAACACTGTGAAATGGTATGTTTTAACAAGATAGTGAACAGCCACATGTTTCCGAACATTCCTAAGCCGAGAAAATGTAGAGATACTGCTTTTGCCAATACGCCATTCCGATCCCTTACCAACAGAAAACGACTGGTCAATGACTGCCAAGCGACAGTTTCGTCCGCATATTCTAGTCACTGCAATCGATAAACAATATCATGTAGCTGAATTGGCAGTTGTATATGCCATTTATTCTGTATTTGATTTAATTTCTAAGCTTGTAAGTTGAATCATTGCTGGTTTCAAGTAGTTATTCTGGATATCTCAGGATTTATGCCTCAAAATTTCTTGAAAATTTAATCACTTATTTTTAACGTAATATATTTATTTGCTATATAATTAAAATTTGAAAAAGGCTTCCCCATACAATGAAAATCATGCGAATTAAAAGAAAATTATTTATTGTGTTATAAATGATTTTATTTATATATTTTTTAAAAAAATATTCTTCTATTAAGAAATATTTTTCAAGTCTAAAACTTCTATTAAAAATTTTAATAAATATTCTTTTTCATGATATACGTATGACACAATTTGATATTGAATTTGATTAAATACTTATATTTGTCAATAGAATTCAAGTTCCATATTTTCTGGATATAAAAAACCTTTTGCAGCGTAAACTCCTCACTTTTAAGAAGTGAGTTATATATTATAATATGTGTGACATATTACTTAAGAAAAATGTATAAATTATAGGGGGGAGAATGTTGAAAATAAAATTTGCTTTTACGAGGTTACTTATATTTAATCTCTAAAAGAAGCCTGAAGGCTGTTTCATAATAATTGTATTATATTATGAAGAATACACAAAAGTTAAATTGTAAGTGACTTTTGTATAAATTAGATGAAAAAGAAAAATTTACATTTTATTTCTACCAACAAAAAGGATCACAAAACCCTTGGTAGCCTATTGATTAGGGTGTTTGTCCTCGTTATCAGAAGTTGGTGAGTTGGATCCTGACCCCATCTAAAGGAAGGTGGCGAAAGTTAAATATGTTGTGGTCGCAATTTATTCATGTGGAAGGACAAGTCTGGTGGTTTTCTGCTTGGTTCCTGCTCCTGAATTACGAAGACTTCTTTTCGGGGCATACCTATTGGGTGCCCCATTATATAAGGTGTCATGCTTCTGCCCCTTGTAGTGCTGAAAGCAAAAATCCGGATATTGTGCAACAACAGTAGCAGCAGCAAAAATGATCACAACAAACTTTAATCATTTGACGCTTGATTATCTTATTTCTTAGTCTCTGGATTAAATTGTGTGTGTGCGTTTCTTCGTAATTTGTTCTTCAAATTAGAAATTAAATAGTACAAATCTACCAGGTCATCGCATTTTCTTGCTATAAAAAATCTTCATCTGAAGATATAATTTTATCGTCTTTGAATCATGGTATAAATCCCAATATTATCACCGATTTGCACACATTTCTTATTAATTTTGTCATTATTTTGATATTTCTTATGTATTCGTAAAGCCGCATTGGTAGAGACAAAATTTAAAGTTGAAAAACGTTCACGCCGCGGTGTTTCTTCCATGAAAATTCCTGTATATATTTCCCCCATTGCATTGTATGTATCAATGTTTTTTTTTTTTTTTTTTTTTTTTTTTTTTTTTTTTTTTTTTGAATTTGTATAAAAATAAACATTTAAGTAATTTGTACAAATATAAACACACAAAATATTTTCATTCTGCTGTATTTTTCATAGACTCATAATTATTCATATAATTTTTTTTTTTATCGAATTTGTAGTATTGAACAGCACATTGTAATGTCAAACATCAATTTAAAATTCAAAATTTGTCCAAAATTTCATAAAAACTTATGAAAGTATTGAATTTTCTTCATTACCTTAAAATTTATTGTAATTAAATATTTTATTATAAATAATGTCTTAGATTTTTGCAGAGATTAAGTAACTTTCTATGTACTGACTTTTTCTTATATTCTATTTAATTTAAACATATCGTTGTTACGGATTTTTCTTTTTTTATTACCAAACATGTATAAAGCAATTGAAATTTTTCAATTGTGAGTAACCTATTCTGTATTTTGTATGTCATAACATAATTATCTCAGAGAAACAAGAAATTTCCAGTATCATAATACAACTTGTAAAAATTCGTAAAGTGCATTCAATGATATTTGTACAAAATATATTAAGGAAAGTTATTTATATACTCATATCAGAATCCTGTTTATGTTTGATTTGCTTCTAACTGCTATTTATAATTGATAAATTGTTTCTGATACCTAGCTGTAATCCCAAAACGCTTTTTAACATTTCGTCAAAACAAAATATAACTGGATGATTGCCCTTCTTTGTTTTCTCATGCTTTGCTAATAAGGTTATGTTGAAGCACGATTTACAAATTTCATTTTCAAATAATTGAAGTTCACGACATGTTCGTGACTCATCCGAGTATGTTTAGGGCTATTATCATTTAATAAATATTTAATTTATATATCATCCTTTATATATCTAAGGTATTTCAATGAAATTTGATGGGGAATTCCCATTGCTCTTCCACTTTAAAAAAAAAAAAATAAGTGTGTTTTGTAACAAAAAAAATGTTTCATCGTTTTATTAATGATTGATTGATGTAAGTAATGGCTTTTGAGAATTTAGCCAGTTGATTTCGTTTTTTGTTTAGGATGTAAACCTTAAACTCAACTCTTGGTTTTCGATAGTATTTAAAAAGGCTGAGTGCACTTATATGGATAATACCCAAGGGAATTTATTAGCTTTAAAGCACTTGTCTAAAAATTCTTGGTAATAATGAACCTCCAACTTTGACGTTCTTGAATTGTTCAGGTCTCAGAAACATTAATAGTAATAGATATTTCTGAACAATAAAATTAATATAATTACTAGAAGTAAAATGACAATAAAGGAATACATTTTTCGTTTACTTATTTCTAGAACCAACTTGAAACCAAAATGTTCGCTTACGAAAATTTTTCATTCACCTACTTCATTTACAAATTTTGAATCTCGATCAATTGCCAGAAATTACTGTGTGTAATAATAGTAAATAAATTATGAGATATCTGAAATGTTTTCCATGTTTGTCAGAAACTTTGGTGTGAAATAATTATTCAATTATTGTGATTCAAATAATGATTCCATTGCCATTATGTTTGAAACTAAAACATCCTTTAATACCAGTAAATTCGATTTGTAAGTTTGATTAGAGACTTTTTTGTTGAGAGTCTTGAAGTTTATTTAACAAGTGTCTTTATTGATTTATGTAACGGAGCGAATGGAATGCATTCGGAAGAGTGAGAAGCTAAAATTTCCTATTACAATATACTCACCAAATTTATGGAACTTAAAGTGTAATGAAATGGATGGAGTTCTTTATATTAAATATTCATTATTGAAAATATATTTGTCTCAGTTTTGTGTGACCACATTAAACAAATCAAATAATAAAATATTATATGTAATGCAATGTTGTTAAATGTTACTAAATAAAGATTTCTGTTGTGTTTCTAGGAAAAAATTAAAATTTCAGACCGTCCATCACTTTTTTTTAAAAAATATCTCTATATTAGTAACTTACCCTGAAAAATTATGTTTTCAAGGCATCTCGCAATTATGAGATCTTAATTGTAAATCCGTCTTTTTAATTTTACTTGTGCGACCAATCATCCTTACTTTCGCAAGAGTTTAGGCTTAAAATCTCATTTGAGACACAAAGCTCATTAAGTTTTAATTGATATATTAACTAGCTAAAATTAATCAATTTTATGTTTTGTAGGTTCAATTAAATTAGAATTATTGCATACTGTAAATTTTATAAATACACTTGTTTGTCGTCAATAATTATAATTTGCTAGAACTAAATCCTTATGAATGAACACATGTTTTATTTTCATTTTTTTTATTTCTTTTCCCATTTCACTCACTTTGTTTGTTTAATATTTGTGTTCATTGAAGATGTTATCAGAAGTTCCGATGTGTATCTTATATAAAACGCATTTTACCATTACATTTTCCCAAGTAGAAAGCTAATATAAAAAAGATGGAATGTTTAATGTGAATTTAAGCATTTCAACGTCATTTGCATCATTTAAATGACTAGAATTTTGCAAGCTAAAGTGTTATTAAAGTCAAAAATGAATACTAAACTATTCTAAAATTATTTTAGATGAAATTGAATTTTTAATAGAAGATTCACGTAGTAAAAAAATGTATTATTTGCTGTTGTTGTTTAAAATTTGCAAGTAAAGATATGAAGTCTTTTAGGAAATATCGTATACACACGCTTGAGATTATTTCGTTTTTCTATTTAAACTGCAGCATTTTATTTCTATACGCCAATTTAAAACAGTTTTAAGCAATCATTTCTAGATTTCCTATTATCATTCTTGTTTCTCCTTTTACAATGATACTTTATAGCAAACCTTTTCTTATGCTGAACACATACATTTAGTATCGGGCCAATTCTTGTTTATGCTTTTCTCAAAGAAAGCCCATTATTTCAGCTTCTGTTATAACCGTCAATGGATTCCTTTTTACTCGGCTGCCTAAATTCAAACCGGATTCAATAGTTGTAATGGCTATTTCAATCTCCTTAATTTGTATTCGAAGGTGTTATACGGAATTTGTACGGTAAGTATTTATTTTGTGTAAATGGAAAATTGGTTGGAACGGCCATTTAAACGAATATATTATGTATTATTATTATTCAATCGAGTTAGATATATAGCCCATAAAATAGGAAGAAAACTTTGTTTTTTGAAACATGAAAATATAATTCTATGGAATAACATTTTTAGATATGATATTAGAAATATAATTTCTAAGACTTTTTTTTTTTAATTTCTTGGTAAAGTTGTTTAGTATTGTTAAAAAAAATTGTAAAGCATAACATTTTACTTTTTATTTTTGTAACTACGCATCGGACTAATTTGTAAATGTAAATAATTTGAATCATCTCAATGCTTTCGAAGTATTTTAGCATTTTTTGCCTCGACCATTTTTCATAGCATTTTGTCAGCTAGCTAAAATATTTTATAAGTTTTTTTTAACGCCAATTTTTTCCTAAAATAATGAGAAAAGTTAATCGAAAAAAATTATTTTAATTTCTATTGCAAAAACAGGAAAAAAATCCTGTTTTTGCATTAGAAATTAAAATAATATTTTCGACTATCTTTTCTCATTATTTACGGAAATATTCGGCGTTAAAAAAAGTTGTTACGAATGTTTTTTTCATTTAAAAGACAATAGGGACGTCTACTATTAAAGGCAAACTGTATACACAAGATATTTTTATTATTAAAACCACTGTTTTCGAAAATGCTGATTTAAATAAGTTTCGAATAGGTTATCGTATAAATCTTTTTAAAAATTTGTTAAATGGTGCTTATAAGATTCTAATTTTATTTAAACTATTTAGCAATTTTTGTTTTATAATGTGTATTTCTATTTTTCGTTCTTGGCCAGGCTAGGTGACATACTGAGTTTTTCTATAATTCTTAGAGGATTTCATCTGGTGATATCGATTTCTCTAACTATAATGCTGTTTTCAGGACCTGTTTGTATCCGGCTTTTGTCCACTTGTAAGGACGTATTTTTCTGGTATTTAACTGTTTCTCAAGTAAAATTTAGTGATTTGTGCATTTTTCAAATTCCAAATAAATGAGTAATATTTTTAAATTTACTGTGCGATATGGTATCCATTTCTTTAATTAGAAATAGTTTCTGAAAAACTTTTGCTTATAAAGATTACACATTTTCTTATGTACTTCCTACGGCCATTTATTAATGTTTTACAATATTTTAGGAATTTTTTACTCGTACCTACAAAATGTGCTATCTTTAAATGAAATATAAAAATGATTCTTAAATGCAAAATTTTAACTGCTACTTCTTGTATTATACTTTCTTAAATGTAAGTATATTTTAAGTCATTTTTAGGATTTTCTGAATCATCTGAAATATTACTAGTGAAAAATTAAAATATCTTAATGTGTTCCTTATGTGTGTGTGTAAACTTAAAATTCCCCTTACCTGTAATAGATATTCTCAGTGAACTAGATATATCTTCATTTTATTCCTAATTAGTATTTTCTATTGCCTTACATTTTTGATGCATCAAATTTTATATGATTATATAGTATTTTCATTATCATTGCATGTTCAGTTTGTCGTTTTTCAAAGATATTTGCATTTGGTAGTAATCAAGGTTCTTAAGGTGCTTTTTTTAACTTTGATTTCATACATACAGTATACGTGTGTTAGTGCGGGTGTGCGTGAGCGAGTTAAATAGTTTCTAACATGTCTAATTACATTTCCATTTTTAATTTGTTCTGACTGATAGTTTTTAAAACTGACTACTTGAATTAAATGTGAAAAAAACTTGTTTCCTAGCATACTTATAGTGTTATTATTAACGTCATTATAAATTATAATCTTAAATAATGACTCTGTTAATCATAAATAATTAAAATGCATGAAATTGAATTAAATTCGTATTTTTTTTTCTTTACTTAATTCAAAATCAATTGAGATATTCGTTACATTTTAATATTTCTCACCTTTTTTCATTTCTTATTAAATTTAATGATTGCTCAATTATGAAATATTATTTTATTAACATTTAATTTTGGCCATTAATTCAATATTTTACAAAAGGAAATTCTCTTTTATTCTTATAACAATGATCAATTATAATGCTCATCATTATAGATATATTTAAAAGTCAATAATAAATAAAAAATAAGGGATTCAGAATTATACTGAAAATATTTTGGCTCCGTTAAATCAATTTTTTAATATTGTATTTTGATCGAAAATGACAACAATTAGACTATCGCAAATATAATAAATCATCGTATTTTAGCAATAAATTATTGATAAAAGTTATTTTTATGAGTACTTCAAGCGTGCGGTGCTCATAATTTTGGAACTTATCACAATAGAATGTAGAAAATGAAAATATTTACCAGCTCTAGAGTTTACCGGGGGGGGGGGAGTTTGAGAAAATTTTTGATTTTTAAAATAAAATATGTAAAAAAAAAAAAAAAAAAAAAAAAAAAAAAAAAAAAAAAAAATTCCTATAAATTTTAAATGAACTTAAAATTATGTTGTTTGTTAAGTTCGACATTAAGTTACTAAATAAATAATTTCCAATACTTATTAAGTAAATATAATTACAAAATTTTGATTTTTCATGTATACTTCTTTTTCGACACACGCGGGAAACAATTTTTTGTTCCATATTATTAGGAGCGGATTTATTAATTCTAATCATATTAATTATTATTCTTTTTTTATTTAGACAGTGAAATTTTTTTTTTAAATACATATACTGCTAATAATTGCACGTGTAACATTTTACGACTGTAATGGAACTTTAGCGTTAATTATAGTCCTTCTTTCAATTACAAATATTTGCAAGTGTTACTCTATATTGTTGGAATAGGACGACTGTAATGGAACTTTAGCGTTAATTATAGTCCTTCTTTCAATTACAAATATTTGCAAGTGTTACTCTATATTGTTGGAATAGGATAGATTTTTTTTCTTTATTATTTTTTTTATTGCATTTTAATGAATATTGCACCTGAACACGTCTTTGCCGAATAATGTCACAATTTGTCACCATATTATTGTCATCAATCGTAAATTACAAGAGGAAGACTAACTTCTTATATTATGGGTGAGAAAGAAAGCTGCTTATTTTGCTGTTCTTTAAATTTAATCATATTTTAAAAATGTTTATTTGCTAATGTAAAAAAAATATGTAAAAATTTTTTAACATTTAAAGTAAATGAACCAATAAATCATTTATTTTATCTTCCAATAAAAAAACGAGACTTTATTATAACAGTGATACTGTATTCAATAAATTTGATCAGTATTCTTCCAACAACCAATTTTTTAACACTAATATGTAATTTAAAAATTTTCTTTTCTTTTCTCTTTTCATTTATTCATATTTAAAAAAATTTCGTGTGATATGTGAAGTTTCCGTTTTCTTTTTGATGGATCTGGTTTAAAATTCCTGAGAAAAGCCATGAGTACGGATCTGTATTAGCTCTAGTAGTGTTCTAAATGTATTTTCCTAAATCATCGTTTACAAACCAATGTGCAACTTCAATGCAATGTTAATATATAATTACATATAATTATTTATATATTACATACATAATACATACACATTACATGTACATAAACATTATATACTTGATAAAATATGGAATTATAGATGTTTTATAAGAAACGTTTCATAAATGACGCTCTTATGGAACGCTAAGGGATTGTCATGGTAAAGTATTATTGGGTTTAAAATATTGTATTTCAGATTAAGCTATACTTTCAGATTCATGAAAGTTTAATTAGTACCATAAACAACTCAACCCAACTGAAAGTGTATTGTCATTGTTTGATTCTTAATTGGAATGTTTCTTCGATATTCAGCCTCGATTAAAGTGTTTCGTCTCGCCGATAAATGTGTTTTAGAATTCAAATACTTAATTTTTTTTTTGACAATTAGTTTTTATGGTTCAAGCTTGATACATAATGTAGCATTTTGTATACTCTGAGCAACCTTGATAGCTAATATTCTTACCTATGAAATAAAGGAATCACAGGTGCGGTTAAAGTGATTGCTCTTACTTTATGTGAAGGAAACCATAACTCATTCTAATTTAATCTTAATTTATGCCGCTTAAGTAAATTAGCTTTTATTTTTTGAATTCAATTCGGAGCTTTCTTAATGTTAAGATTGAAATATTTTAAATCAAACAATACTGAATTATTCTTCTGAAATATATATTTTTTTCTGGGAAATAAAATTCAGTTCATTAAAATAGACACTCGACTAATTTCGATTTTTCAAAATTCGTTGTAATTGAGTTTGTAAATACCAGTTGAAATTGTTTTGGTTATAAATAAAAATAAAGGTCACCGTAAATATTTCAATTGTTATTTTTTTTTTATTAAACGGAACGAGTTTGCTACGATAAACAGTTTATAAGTTGATATTCAGATTTTATTTTTATGTTATTGTTTTGGAATTCAAATGATTTCTGATTTACTAGTAAATATTTGATCGCATTGAGTGATATATTTATGGTTATGAGATAATTATTATTATAATTATTTTTAATAATTGTACTTTTCCGTGTTTTTTAAATTTAAGTTCGGGAAAAATATTTCATTTAAGTTAGTAATTCATATAAATAATGACTATCCCTCGTCTTTATATCTATCCATTTTTTTTATTGATATTGAATATGCATGTATTTATAGTAAAATTCAATTTTTTAAAATGGGCCTGAACTTGTATATTTTAAGTTTTGTGTTTTTATATTTATTGGTAGGATGTTATTTTTAAATTAATTTATGTATTACTTTTATTAAGCTATGAGAAAAGATTAGCATAACTATATTTATTTTCTTTGCATTTCATGTCACGAAAGATTGTTTTTCTTAGAACAGTTAAATTAAATTAGAACTATATCACACTAAAAATAGTAGTAGCACTTTTTTATTTGTAAACCTACTTTATTAATTTTTTGCCAAGGAAAATGTTTACCTGAAATCTGTACTTATATGAAAAAATATTCCCATTTATTCAGAAGTCTCCAGTCTTTGCAAAGACTTCAATGGAAAATTTCTTTTTGTGACTTTTCCATGTATCGTCAAATTTTTCTCAATTTCCTATATTTTGTTCTTTTAATTTTTTTTTCTAAATCTATATAATGTGCAGGATTTAAAAACGTGATGTACTTAATTTTCACAGTTGCGATCCACTTTAAATTAAATATTTCAAATACTGTAAATTTTACTTTTGTTTTGCGATTTGAAAGAAAGCATTTAAATATTTTTATTATTTAGTATAATTTAATTTCTTGCATAATTGTAAATAATTTTAAACTATGCTACAAATGAATTTTACTGTAAAAAAAATAGAATATTATTTGTGATAACATTTTTACAGTATACTTGTTTAAAAGTTATTTATTTACAAAGCTAGTGTTTTTAGAGTTCGAAATAGAAATGATCAATTTACCTGTTTCTGATATTATATTTTGATCTTTAACGTATCAGCTTTTTAATAGTTACTGTAATAAAAATAAATATGAAATTAAAAAATGAAATGTTTTTAGAATGATTAAATATTTAAAGAAAACTTTTAAATGTGAGTATTGAACTCTTTTAGACGTTAGTAAGATTTGTATGAATGTTATGATTTTTTTATATTCTTTCCGTAAATTGTTTTTATTAGGTTGGGGAAAAAGTTATCCATTATTTTTTCGGTAGACGTCTGTAGTGATCGATATCTCGAGAGGTATCTATCAAACAATTTCAGATTTATGCTCGTTGGAAAGGTGACATTTGACACTAAAATATCCTCTTGTGGTTTTTTGTTTGATTAATTCAGTTACGAGTACAAGGTTTTAAAAATGGAAGACAACAAACAGAAAATTCGATACATTTTCGTTTTTCTCTTGTAACGGCGAAAAAGATAGCCGGGTGGCTAAAATTGTGAAAGGTGTTTATCGTCCATTTGGGTAATTGGATGCTAAAGATGTACCTCGCATAGATACAACATCGTCGAGAATGTCTATAAAATATCAAAAATTATCAAACTTGACAGCATTTCAGCAGTCGTAGCTTCGCACAAGACCTAAAAATCTACATGAAAAGTGTTTTAAACCTTTTTACAAAGCGAATCTGAAAGAAGTTACAAAAAGTTCACGTAAAAATAATGGATTTCTGTTTCCCCAACCTAATATTTGAAACAAACCATTATTAGAAAAATGTTTTTAAATAGAAATTTTTACATTGAAATAAAATCACTAATCTTGTTCATAATATTTTTAAAACATTTTACTGCATTACAAATTTTATAATGAAATACTTTCTTTGCTATCCTTCATAAAAAAATTTAATATTTATTCATTATAGATTATTTCTGATTTTTTTTTATTTTATTTTTTCAACGTGTTCTTTTTAATTAAACTTATATATTCAATTATTGTCACTTTTCTGATTTTTTTCATCTTTAAAATTACGTTTTATTTCTCTCTGTGTTATAATTTGTTTTTATATTCTACATAATAAAGAAGTCAAACCCTATATGCAACTTATAAAGTCGATTTAGAGTAATGAGTCCTCTTAAAGGCTTTTTGCAGAAATCAATTAAGATTATTGAAATATTCATTTCTTTCATATAAATCTTAATCACTAAAGGTTTTGATTGATTACATCGATTCGTTCTATCTAATAGCATTGATTAAAATCCATATTAATTAAAAATACGGGTGAAATTGAAAATTTTGAGAAAAGTGAAAAATGTGAACAGTGGAAAAAATAACGATTACATTTGAAAATATTAAGCAATTTATAAAAAAAAAGTTTTAGAAATAAAAAGTAAGTTGATATGAGAACATTCTCGTGACATAATTTTTTAAGATTTTAAAGTGGGATTAAATATTAAGAGGAATGTGTGCTTTTAACGTCTAAAATAAGCATTTGGAAAAAAAGATCCATTTCATACTTCTGTATTCAGAAGGATCACTTGGACAAACGCTTGTAAGCTGGATTCTCGGATGTGTCTGCCACACAGAAAATGTCAATCTAATATTCCCCTTACTTTAAATGATACAAAAAGAATTTGACATTGAATCTGCTGGCCTACATAAATTATTTATGAAAAATTAAATATGAAAAAACAGTTTGTATTTGAGTGCCCCTATAATTTAATTATGTTATTTAAACAAAAAAAATATTAAAATTAATAAAGTAACCCTTAAATTTCTTAAAGATGGTTATCACTGTATTATTTCAAGAATTCTGATAAATCATACATAGCATATTTTGATAAATTAACACATCAAGAATGTGAAATATGGGTCTTAGAAGTTTCTTACAATAATGAAAACACTTACACATAATGAAAACTCTTATGATAGTGAAAAAACAACGCTCTATTGAAAAAAAAGGCAATGCATATTTTTTCTTCAGAAATACACGACTAGTTAAAGCCTTCATCCTTTCAGGACGACAGACAGTGACGCCTATAACTGGTACACATTATTAAATGTCTTCAGAAATTTTTCAGAAAGTTGTTGTTATAGTGATAATTCTACGCCATAATCTCAGTCTTCAATATAGATAGTTAATTTTTTTTTTTAAGAAAATCGCATGAATAAGACAAATCTGTGTTATTTCACTTTGGTTTGATAAAGCATTGTGTGACTTTTGGCAATTTTTTTATAATCTAATATAGAACTTAGTGAAGGTGTTTTCATTAAAAAAAAAATATGATTGTTGAGGATGTGAATGCATTTTTTAATTAATTCCATGTAATAAATTTCTTGAGACATTCATTCGTTGAAAATTCGCCTACTAATGTTCGTTGATGTTGGGGAATGCTATTTTGAATGGTCCTAAAATTTCGTAAATTGACGAAAAAATCTATCAGTATTTCAAATATTTCAGAATGGCCTAAGCTTCCTTGATTATTTACCATTCGCCCAATGGCATAAATTGTAATAAGCACTATGTAACTGTTTTCCTGTTCATACAGATACTCTAAATTCATTTGTTAATGTCTTTTGATTCTTGACTATTTTTTTCTTATTCATATCAGAATGCTATATTGTAAAATGAATACTAGCATATTTTTAGTGGAAGAAGTCATTCTCAATCTGCCCAATAATTCTACATTTCATCGGAAATTTCTCTACACTTGACTTAAATTAGCGCTATGTAACACCTTGATGTAAAATTTCAAATGCTGTAGTATTTTGTTTATTTGAAAAAGCTCTTAAAAGCAGAAACATCAATATTCAAAAATGCTTTCAGCACTAGTTGTTAAACAAATATTATATAATGCTTGGTAAAACACAATGATCACATTTCTATAAGTTCTTCCCCCCCCCCTTACTAATCAATTAATTTATTTGAACTCATGATTGTGATAACGGTGTGTGTTTTAAAAATAAAAAGTAAAAGATGATTAATTCATTGGAAATCCATACCTTAAAGGACTTTAAGAATTCTTAATTTAATTTTTTATTTGAGAAACATAAGTGATATATGTAATGTTATAACCAATTTTTGATCCTCCTGATTGAAAAATGTAAGCTGTATCATTTTTTAACCGGGAAGGAAATTAGGTCTAACAATATTTGGTAAGAGTTGTTTAATTAGAATTAACTGAATTTTTTATTGATAAGATTTTTTAGTTGTACGTATTTATGTTAATATATTTATTAGAAATAAATTCACACACATGTATAAAGCTAAAAGTACAAATTTAACTCTAAATATTTTTTTATATGCTTATAAAATACTTGAATTCATAAATCCCTCGGTATCCCTCTAGTGTCTCTCTTTACGAATGGAACAAATTTCGTATGATTTGAATATTTTCAACTATTTTTTAGATTCGACCAGCAATTCTCATTATCTTTTTTTTAATTATATGAAATATTTACTTTAAAAAATCAGGGAATTACTTTAAGGATAACATTATTTATATTTATCAAAATCAGTATTTAAAAGAATGCAAAGCTTAAAACTAATATATTTTCGTCTCAAATCAGCTTCATAATTTTACTTCCACTGATATTTGCTAAATATTAATTCACTACAATCTCGTAGTACTATGGCATAGAGGATTTATATCAAAATATTTTATGTGCATCAGGCAAAATTTTTTATTAGTTTGTTCAACATATTTTAAAAACATTTTCAATTCGTGAGATGCCTTTGTTTGTTGCATAATCTATTTCATCAGAACACATCACTCAACTAATATAATTTTATTCAAATAATATCACAACAGTTGAGTAACGCTTGTTGTATACGTATATTAAATATTTCATGCTATATTTCGTTTAACCCTTTACATAAATTCGAGTAGTATTTGCTAAATTTTTCTTTCGTTAATTTTTTAAATCCTATTCCATATATAAACTTTTATATAAAGTGAACTTGCCTTGCTTTTATTATTATTATATTACCGTCAAAGTGTTCGAGTGATTCACAGGATTCTTTACGATTTTATTACGAATTGGAGAAAAGATCCTGATATTTGAAATTTCTCATGGTTGCTAGTGAAGTGATAATGAAAAGAAAAATTAGTTGAAAGCAATTAAAATATTTTGAAACTCCCTTAAAAAGGGATTAGTCTATTAGCTCTCAACATTGCTTTATATAAATTTCACGCTTAAAAATTATACTATTTATATCTCAATAATCTATAGACACATATTTTTTGCAATTTTTAAAACTGATGTTATCATTGTCTATGTTGCTATTTTATTTCACCTAGAGTATGAATAGCGTAGGTGTTGGACTGGCGCAATCGCTTTAAAGGTAAATTAGAAAACATAAAACGTTTAGGTAGATTTAATTTTTCTTTATCTCAGGACTACTGTTTTTCTTCGTTTCCTTTCTGAACAAACAATGCCTTCTATATCGTTATTACAAATCCCCCCTTCCTGTGCGGAATTAAATGGGTGCCTTTTGTTGTTGGAGACAGCGTGCTCTTGCGAAAGTTCTTGGGCCAAGAGAGAGTTATCAAAAAATAAAATAACTTCGCCTTGTGTTATCTCTTTTGGGCAGGGTCAATTCGGGAGTTTTTTCCATTGGTCGCAAGCCCTTCCCTTTCCTAACGGTTAGATCCACCTCCGAATGGTCAGCTGATTTACCTTCATTTATTTTCCAACCGATGGAAATTAGGGCAGGACCGAGGAAGGAACATTTCAACTCGTGAGGAGTAAGAAATAAATAATAATAAAAGAAGAGAAAGACCGGAACCCGCTGTTGAAAATGAGCTTTTCCTAATATCCTCAGGTCAGTGTTTGACTTTGAATGTTTTGATCGCAATATCTACTCTTGATTCATTCTTTGAATTAGAAGTGCATCGCTCCTGACCAACAAAGTTGGTTCATTGACTGAAAAATAACTCTTATTTTTGTTCTCCGAGAAATTATATTGAAACTATAAATCTGAATATGTAAATTGGTGAGCAATTTTAAACTATGAAATGAGATATTTTTCAAATCGAACTTTAATTATGAACGTCTTATTATATTAGTAAGTTCACCAAATCGTATCATCTTAATTGATTCATTCAACCAAGACTTACAGTTGAAACATATGACTAAAATAATTCAAGAACTTTGATGATTCATCCTTACAGAAATTAAGCATATTATGGATTGTCGCATATAGAAGAGACATTCAAAGCGCCTAATTAAGTTTGTGGATAGTGTTTTTTAGACTAATTTTATTTTCAAGGACAATTTTCGATGCAAAATCCTCTTGAAAGAACACTGAAGCATGTAGTGTGATATGAGTCATGCCGGTAAGTTTAAATGATATTGTTCTTGCCAAATATATTTTTTTCTGCAGCAAATGCTATTTGATATAAATAAAAATATATTTGCCATTTTTTTCCTTAGACAACTGCTATTAAATTTTAATAAGGATAAAAAAAAATTTTTTTCTTTATTTATTCCTTGCCTATCATAATCAATTTGTTCTCTTTAAAAATGTATTCTTTAACCTTGTTTTAGTAAGGAGTTTAGTTAATTCTTTCAAATTTTAAAGTTTTTAATTTTTATAAGATATAATAATTTTTTTCATTATTGTTATTTTTCTTGTGGCATTTTTTCATTTATCTACTAATTTGAATTTATATGAATTTGCACTCTTGGAAAGAGGGGATATAGATCTGCATATTAATTTTTATATTGAAATATATAAATACTTCGAATGCATTTTTAGTTTTAAAATAAGTACTATTTTTATTTTAAAATACACTATTATTTGAAAAGTACAGAAATTTTTGTTAAAGTACATCTTTCAGTTAAATCATTGATTGTTAAATTTTGAAACCAATCAACAGAAAATAATCATGAGAAATGTTCTAAATATTTTATTGCTATAAAATATATGGTCACGCAGTCGATTTATTTTATTAAACGAATAAAAGTTTAAATCCGTGCAATTCTTAATTTGAATACAGTAAAAATATTTATAATCTCATCACAAACTTTTTTAAGCTGTCTATTCCGCTTTTTTTTTTTAATTTATGCGTCTGTTTTGTTTATGTAAACATTGCAAATATTTTTATTTATGTTCTACGTTTTTCTTTTCATGTAATAAATGCTTGGATTAAGAATTACAAACAAATATTTTTGTTCACTCTTCTCAAGAGTGCTTTCAAATGAATTGTGTCTGTTTAAAAAAATATGATCGATATAAGTTTTAATCATGTTCTTCTATTATTATTAAATGTACTTATTTTTCACATTCTCTTTACTATATAACCAAACATTCCTTTTATTCAAATAATTCAATTAATTTATCCTTTTTCTCGTTTATGAATCATTTTCGAATTTCCATAATATTTTATGCTTGTAATTTTAAAACTGTTGATATATATGTATGTCTGCTATTTTTACGTATGTATATGATTCAAATATGGTGTTATTTATTTGAAATAATTATGATTTGTCTATTTTATTTCATATTCTTTACAATAAAATTGGGTGTATTTAAGTTATGAAAGCTAAATTATTGACTTTATAATAAAATTTTATGTATTCCCCTCTATATATATATATATATATATATATATATATATATATATATATATTTGAAAAAAATAATTAGTCAATATTTTAATATTTACTTTAGAAAATAGGTTTATCAAAAGTATCTAAATGGGATATTTCGGAATAAAAAAATTTTTTGTACACGTATCTTAATGTTTTAGAATTAGTTATTGTAATGGATCTTTACCAGAATATACACGCGCTCTAGGTGAAAAAAAAAAAGTTGATTGTCACTTAAACTGTCTTTTAAATTGTAGTAAATATTTCAACATTACATCAGAAAAATGGCATAAAAATTTTAATTACAATGAAATAATTTTAAAACTTCCATTTCCCCTTATGAAAATGTTATATAATATTTTGCAACTGAAGAAAAAATAACATGTTAAGTTTAAGTTTTGCCGTCATTAAGTGGCATTGGATATGGACATGGCACAAATAATAAACTTTGGAATGATATATAGAACTTTCCCCGTTTTAACCTTTCTTTAAAAGACATCACCCAAATCTCTACATTCATAAGCGGGGAAAAAATAGATAAATAAAATTGACTTTTACTTTATTTGGAGAGCACTTATAATTAGTAATGGTTAATGAACACATTAACGCTATGTAGGTATATTACCCAATTATTAAGATTGCTTATCATTTACTATATATATATATATATATATATATATATATATATATATATATATATTCTACCACTGAAATTTATTATAATATTTTTTTACTTATTAAATTTTTCATCACTGCATATTGTGGATAAACTTAAGCTTTGAATTGCTGATAAGAAGCTAGGATTGAAGCGTAAAATTCTCGAAAACTACTTAATTCATATTTTTACTATTATATACATACTTATAAAGACGTTTTCCCTCTGTATATATATTCAGGTTATGCCGAACGCAAAAATTAAAATAGAAAGAAAATATATAAAAAATTTAAGACCTCCAGATTATTTTTATTTTTTAATGTTTTTATTTTTAAATTAATCATAAGAATGGGGAATCATCAATATTAAACGCGTCAATTTTTTTATTAGAAGGATGTTTTTCATTTAAAAATATTTCTTATTTTAATAATTTTAGGAAATAAAAAATGATTAGTTTTATATATGTTTAATTTTATAAATGGAAAAATTTAAGAATAAGTCCACTTTTATGTGCCGAAATAGGACAATTTCTTTCTAAATAAAAATGGGTAAAAATTTCTCTTGTATCATTAATGAAGGAAATAAAGAAATTTTATGATAAAATATTTCGCGTAAGAAACGTTTTCTATGATTTTGCGGCGTTATTTTATTTATAAGGCTTTTTGTTTGGTTATTTTTTGATAAATGGAAATGAAAAAAATATCTTTTTCTGCACAAAATTTATATTATTAAATGCTAGTTGAAATTTTAATTCTGTGAATAATCTCTCATTAATGGTTTCTGTATTTAGCGCGTTATCCTGCGGCGAGGGTTTCAGTTAGCTATGACAATTTAGTAGCTCTGTTTGCTAAAATAAGTAATTTTGTGTGTATGCATTTTAAAAAAAATATTGTATATTCTTATACGATGATCGTTGATTAGTAAATTATGTTTTTCGTATTTTTTTACTGTGGAACCTAAGTGAAGGTAAGCGATGAGGGTAAACGCACTAGGTCTCAAACTTCTTACAGCACTCTTCAATGAATAAAAAGTTTTTATAACATATATTTCTTTTAATGATAATGTGCAATAAAATAAACTGTTTTAAAATTTAATTTGCAAACATTAAATTTGTAACACTATTATTGTGATATTACACAGAAAAGAGAGTTCCGTTGGTATGATCTCTAAAAATACTTTTGATTTCTTTTTAAAATAAATACTCTTTATATTGTTTCATCAAGAAGGTGACGTGTGTTATTTATACGGTAGAAGAAATAGGCTGTAATATGCAAATGATCATCTTTTCAACCCAGTCATGTAAAATAGACGATGGTAATGTCAATTACGATGTATTTAAATGGTACAAAATGTTATCTATATATAAATTGCTTTTGAAATTTGTTGCTGCATGAAAACTGCAATACACTTTGTGTAAGGAAAAAAAATATTTACCAACGCATTTTTCATTTTGATGGAGATCGAAGTTTAGTCTGATGAGATTCAAATTTATCGTTTCACAGCATTGCTGCTCACGTCGGTAGAGATTCCACTGGCTAAATAAAGAATCAATGGATTTAGGCCTTACCTCGTGTTCCTATTGATGGCACATTGTACAGTGAACGTTATATTTTTGTTGTATATTTTTATTCAGAAATATAGATTATTTTTTATTCAGAAAGCTACGTTTCAGCGGGATAATGCATGTTGCCGGTATTCCTTGATACCGAAAATGTTCGACTTTTGCCCTGGTTAACACGCTACAGATCTATCACCAAAAGAAAATGTAACATCTGGCTCATCACCAAACGCCTGTCATCATAATTTATGAATTTTGGTATCGTGTTGAAATTACATGGGCGTGTACGTGCCTTTCAATTTCTATTTTTTTATTTCATTTTTATTACCTTATGATATAAACGTGCCTTTGGACACTAATGTACTTTTCGATCGGTTGAGTGATGGTAAGTGTCAATATAGGGTATAGAGATTGATTTAATTTTTATTTTGTAAGTAATTCAACAATAAGTTTTCCTCTCGTTTTCGCTGTAAATAAAGCCGTTTCTGGGCAAATAATTAATATTGAATAATCTTTTACCTAAATTCTTTGTTCTCAGGTGCTTATATATATTAATCTGTGATTCTTAATTTACAGAATAATGTTTACTGTAAAAGAAATATGTGGAATAATAATATTTCATATATTTCTTATACGGTGAACATTATAAGTTGATCACCATCTTTCTTACATGACAAATATAAACTTTATATTCAAATATATAATAGAATTATATAACTGTGGGAATATTTCTGATATTTCGATGTAAATAGGAAATATATCATATTCAACAATGATGTATCTAATCGATTTAGAGGTAAACAAAAACAATTTCACTACGCAATAGCCTAGTAGTAAATCGGACTTTTCTGAGTATACAATTCCAGATTTAATCCTAGCTACTGTATAACAAAGGAAGTGGATACTACATATCAAATAAATACAACTTTCTCCGTTAAGTTATTTACTACGCCATACAGAAATTATGTATGGGAATAATTTTTTTTTTCTTCCGTTGAATATTTATTTGGGGTTGAATTGAGAGCGGTTGCAGACACACATGGAATGGCATTGAAACATTTATTAGGATCTTGGTCTTTAACTTAAAACATGGGTTATGTTTTGTTTCAAAATTTTTATTACATCGTTTGTAATTAATTTAATCCTTAATTAACGCTTTGAATTTACTGTAAAGTTGCTCATAATGTGGTTCACAACACTTCGGAATTGTGTTCGCTTCAAGAACAAAAGTGTTTTTTTCTTTCTTTTTTTATAAATTGTTTTTTGTTCTTAATAGTGAGACAATTAGAAAATAATATCTATGTCATCAAATTCCCTCATCTTTAATAATTTCCCATAATTTTTTTAAAATGATATTTCCTTTACTTTTTTATATTTTTTTCAAAGAATCTAATTTTTACCTGTTGCATTGAACGTATTTTCGGTTTTTCCATTAGACCATCGAATCAAAATGCCCTAGAAAAATGGATTAAAGGTGTCTGTCTCTTGACCATCTGGTCTTAAATGCACCTTTGCAAGCTAAGTATCAATCAAGTCATGAGGGAGACGAAGAGGATTAGATTTAATAGTGTGATTTTTACAGAGTTACTCACACATAGTTTCAAATGTGGCATAGATTATAGGACTTAGTGTAATTTAAAAAATTATCATTTTTACAAAAAGCGCATTGGAATTGAATACGTGTTTTCATTTGCTTAAATTTTTATATATTGATTGATTAAAAATAAAATTTTGATCCGAGTATTGTTTTGACTGATTATATAATTATCTGATGTAATTTATATCTTAAAAAGAGGGAAAAAAGGCATGTTTCAAGTTATTAAAATGATAGGAAAAAATGTCTTCAAGCCAATAAACTTTGTATTAGAATACTAAGCTTTGATTATTATTTTCTTGAGGACTTTTCTGACGAAAACCCTTCTTTTATAAGTGTGTTTGTATTCAAGAATTTTAAAATATTTCATCAAAGGGATGTAGTAATCACATTTAATCTTTTATCTTATAAATTTCCATGTTTTATTACATATTTTTAAATAGTTTAAAAATAAATTGAAAAATTTATCAACATTCATATTCATTGATTTGAGAAATTTTTGGATGCAGCAGTATCCTAATTTCAAACATAAATATATTTTTAAAATTATTTTATTTATGCATGCATTATTGTATTTTTCATTGTATAATTGTATACATATTATTTCAAATAAACAAACGCAAAAATATTAGTTTTATTCTTTTTAAATATTGATTTATTTGAAGCAATATTACCATGGAGAAAAAATTTGAAAAATTCGTGGAAAGAGATAGAAGGTAATCTGAAACTCAAGATATTTCTCTTTCAATCAGTCTGTCAAATTATGTTTCGTATTTTCACGTTGAAATGCATTGATTAAAAAAAAATTACGGTAATTTTTTTTTTGTTAGAAATTTTACACACAAAAAATCTTATTTCACAAAGTAATTTATATATAAAGTTCCCATAATACGAAATATTTTAATATACATAAGAAATTCGTGAAAAATATGTGCCAAACTGTTTGAGAAGTGCTATGTAAAACCAAGTAGAAAGAAAAAGGAAACTATTAAAATTGAACAGCAACAAAAATAATATTTAAAGCTTGTGTAAAATGTTTGCAATAGTATACAGCTGATTGTTTTTTTTTTAAATTTTTAAAAGTAAAAATATAATATTTCAATATATTTAGTTTGATCCTTACCGTGTTTATTTGATATATTGAAAGCTGAAATTCGCAGTATTTATAACTCTGATAACTTTCTATTCCTTATCACGATTAATAATCATTTCACTGGCCTTTCATTGCATTTTATTTTTAATGATATCAGTCTGTATTACATTTGATATTATTCAATTGACTATATAAGATTTAAAAAGGAGTATTTGTTAGATGTCTATAGATGATGGATGTAAATATATTTTTTAATTTTAAAAAGTTGAATGTTCATTATAAATAGTTAGAAAAATTTTGTATAGCTGGTTAGGAAAAGTGAAGAGAAAAATGGAGTTTTATATTTTTGTCAGGACCATGAGTTTACTGAAAAAGTATTTTCAAAATAGCTTTTATAACAGAAAATGTTAATAAAAGTGAAAAAATATTTCTTTTATTAAATTATGTGTAAGCATTTAGCACATACTCTTTCCTTCAATCTTCTAAATGGACGATTTGCATTTTGTTAAAATAACACTTATATTATGAATCCAACATTTGTAAATATATTAAAAAAACTAAATTTAAATATAGTATCTGGAAAGTATTAAATATACTTTATTTTATTTCGAATTTAAATGAATGTCGATTTAATGTTTTGCATTTGTTTTCCTTTAGTTTTAGTAATTTTTATTCTACAAAATTTTTTCCTGAAGTTTAAATTGAAAGTTCCATGCTTCTCAATGTCTTCATATAGTAGATTAGTTTGTCTTCTAAAAAATATTGAAGAACCACTCCTCAATTGAAATATTTAGTTTGAAATAGTTGTTCGATTATAAAAAAATCATCAAAACGAAAAACAGTGAATCAAAATGAAGGAAAATAGATTCAACTTAAAAATTGAACTAAGGAAAATAAAGGGAAGAAAAAAAAGAAAATACGAAATATATCTAAAAGCAATCATCATCAAAAAACTATAAAATGACTTGCCTCAAATTTATCTTTAAAATAAAAATTTTAATGACTGAGAACTTCAGCCACATTCATCGCCTCACATGAACGATTTTTCCTGATTAAATTATTCACAAGTAGTGCTAAAAACAATTAATCTTCCGTTTATGTTAAATGTGAAAAAAATTCGCTCTCCATTCAACAAATTCATTTTTTTTTTTTCATTAAAAATGATTTTGCTAGAGTCGTTAAACTTTGGTGATCAAATCTATTTTCCAAAGACATCAGGATGTCATATTTTTATAAAAGCAGCGAAAATATTTTCCTCTTCGAAAGATGGAGAAATGAAGAACCTGATCACTTAGCAACAAAGAATGTTCACAACATGACCGATTTATCAACGTCACTTCAAACTTTCAAATGTTTAAAAAATAAATTTGAATATATATTGATTTCAGTTGTATATTCTTCGGGTGGAATTTCCATTGGGAAGAAATCGTATTGCATATTCATCTCGTATTTATCATTTATTTGAATAATAACCTCAACATCCTTCTTCCTGAATGACTATCTGCTGTGGAGCGATTTTTTATATCTTCTCCCTTCTTAAACTTTTGGCTCTTCTTATATTTGAAATGGGGTAAAACTCATGAAAACTTACTCTTCTTTTCCGTTTTGTTTTAGTGACATGAGAGTTAAACACTTTCTGCATTTCCATTTGCAATTATAATTTATTTATTTATATGATGCGTCAAAATTAACCTGCATTTTAAGATGAAAGCATTTTATATTTATCAAAGTATAGTCCTGTTATAATATACTTTAAGAATAAAATTAACTTAAAAAGAACACAAGCTTATTTTTCATTACTCATACTTATGGTTATAAAGTAGGAATACCCTAAAAGAATTATTTAAGCCATCTTTCAACAACAAATTATTTCCTACCATTCATAGTTAAACATTTTATCCAAATCTAATGTGAATGAATAAAATGCTGTGGAAATGAGCTCATGGTCTTACCAAATACGATGAGATTCCTTTTAATAAAATCTGTAAAATACGTAGGCTGCTATTTATATTTCTAGCCTTGATAACAGTAAATGTTGCTAGGTGGTAATTAAAGTTTCCAGATGATTGTTTTATGTTCTTAACCATAATTTCTTCAATATGTTTTGTTATTTTAGTGTGATTTCTGCTGTTTATAATAAACTGAAAAAATTAATCTAAAAAAAAAAAATTGGATTGACTTGAGAAATTTTTGTGCGAATATGTTTCATAATTTATAATGTTGATTGTTGAGGCATCGATGAATTGATTACTTTATATAATAATAATAAAATGTACTACAGGACTGTGTAAAGACTGGTTTAACGTATTCCAATCGTGGTCGACGTTCATTCAGAACGAATTTCCAAAATTGAAAATACAAATTTTCCGGAAGGTCCTCCAAAATTGATTTTTGTGCCAAGGAATATCGTTGCTATAGTTTAACTGACCAAATAAGTGAACAATAATAATAACATGTAAACATACCGTGAGATTAACGCATTCTTAACCATTACCATGACCAGCAGCACATGAAAATCTAACCAAAAGAATGATTTATGCTCGAGTTGAACTTAATGTAACAAACACTTAAAAGAATGTTTGTGTTGATAGGTATGAAGAAGTGTTGGTTATATACTGTGCATCATCTGTTGTGTGAGACATCTATACAGGTGACGAATAATAGGCTCTTCCAAGACGAGCCAAAACTAAAAAAAGTTCGCAGTAAAAATACATATTGAAGTAAATGATTGGCTGTTTCTTTAGAATTACCATTCACGTGGTAGTAGTGACGTTAGAGCTACATAAGATGAATCCTTTTGAATGATCCACAACCATTAGTTTCTCAGAAGTCATTGGAGAAATTCGGGGGGGGGGGGGGGGAAACAATAGAGACGAATCATGATGCTTCATCACGATATTGTGAGCTCCCACACATTTGCTTAATAGAGGAATTTTCGTCCGGCTGAAACATCAATTCGATTGGTTATCCATTGTATAGCCCTAATTTTATACCCGATAAATTTTTCTTATTCTTACATCAAATTATGATTACAGGCTCAGTGATTTTAACACTTGAATATGTAGTTAGTGTATTCAAAACATTTGTTTTGGAGGTACCTTATTCAATCAGAAAAAAGTGCATTAAAAATTGTTTCAAATAAATGCAAAAAAGTCATGATTTTTCATGTAGGATGTTTTGAAAAGCAATAAAACCTATTTCGATCACAAGTATTTATTTTTTCATTATAAGGCCAGAAATTATAGACACCAGGAACCCTTTCATTAAAAGTATTACTTGCATTTAGTTTCTGGTAGCATTTGAATAAATATTACGCAAATGCATGTATAAATATACTAAATCCAACACAATATATCTATTTATATAATTAATTTCGTAATACACATCCCGTAAGAGACATTATTTTTTCCTAATATTATAAAAAAAATATTACAGTGTTATTTTATGTAATGTTGCTTTTTAAGATTAAATAAAAACATAATGAAAAAAATTCCGAGTAATAATTATTTTTCATAGATGAACTTTAAATAACCTAATATATTTAACAAAGATATTGTGTTGTGAATATGCTATTTAATAAAAATATGAATACTGATATCCTTAAATTCAAAGACATTGCAGATTTGCAATAACTAAATTATAAAAATGAAATTATGTTATATAAATTGAGCTCCCCAAAAGAAATAATGACTTATAGGTATAAAAAGTTTTGTTTGTCTGTAAATTTAATTCATATTATTTGACGCAATACTGGCACATTTAGTATGTGATTACTAAAATATAAAATGTGGTGGAAACACTATTGAAACCAGTGCTAGGTACCTATCGAGTTATTTTTATACACGATAAGATGGATCAAAACTTCTCAGTGTTACATAAATTTTTAGTAAAAATAATTAGATAATCCTATGTGATATAAATTTCTGCTTCCTTAAAATCATGATATTATTTGAGTGGAAATTCATGGTGTTTGTAATATTTTAAAATACATCTAAATCAAATGTTTCATGTTATGGTTGGCCATTTAATTAAAAAGGGCCTAAGGCAACATCGTATTTTTTGATAATGACCTAATAAACGTATTATTATTTAATATTACTTTAATTGGGATATTCGTGTTAATTTAATGCTATATGAATTTAATATATTTCCAAAAATAATATGTGCGAATGTGAAAGATATATAATTTTGAAATTTTCAATTTAAGTTAAGTTTTATGTTATAAATATTGGCTATAGTAAAAAAATATTTTTATCAAAAATTTATTTAGGAAAATAATTTTTTTTTAATTCTTATTTGCTTTTGTGAAAATAAATGGTGTGCTTAATCTTGAGAGAATGGAGAAATTTGCCCCATTTTACTCAAATCAATTGTTAAATTTAAGTTATATATATATATATATATATATATATATATATATATATATATATATATATATATATATATATATATTTTACGTAGAAAATATAAAATTGATTATGATAAATATTTCGATGAATTGTTAATTAAAAATAATTGAAGTAGTCCCAATTATTGTTTTATGCTTGTTTTCAGTAGTCAAGATTAAGAGCTTAGTTTATTTTTATTTGCATAATTATTAAAATCCTACTGTGCTGTACAATATAGTTTTGAATATTTTTTTAACTTCTGTATTAAAAATTTTTCTCTTTCTCTCTTGATTTACAAACCATTTCATGAATCATCATCTTCTTTTAAATGCACGCATCTTGTTATTCCACAAATCAGACTATAATTATATTTGAATGCACGCATTTCCCCGGTCTCTTGCATCAATTTGATTTATCGGCAAATCTCCACAAAACTTTTCGATGAATATGTGCCGAGAACACGAGTGACATTGCCCTTGAGATGACAATAAATCAAACAGCTTCCTAGATTAACACAGCTTTTGCAAACATCAAAATTCGAAAAGCAGTTTTGTAGATTTCAGCAGCCATTTTTAATTTCAATGATAAATCTCTTTGACATTTCGTATGATTACTAAATTACCTATCTGCTAGATCGAACCTTGCTTCTGTAAAATGTTTTCGTAGTGTTTAAGAGATGTATATGACCTTTGGAACATCAAAAATTAGTGCAAAAGAAAGAAAACAGATTTAGCACGTTTTCAATTAATGTATATATTTTAAGAGATTATCTGATCTTTATTAAAATTCACACTTACATTTTTTTTTATCCTGGAACAGCAACTAATTGGAGCCTTAACTCTCCGGCAATAAATAACTGCGATTTTCTCGAGGTTGAACATCAATGTAATTGCATGCTGCCACATTGTCCAAAAAGAATTGGTCGTGATAAAGGGATGTTATGTTGAAGCATTAATTAGTAGACATTTATTAACGAATTAATTAAATTGCATTCTTCCTAGAAATTTGGAAACGTAATTGATTGGAAATTATTGCTTTTGAATGCGAATTTACCATCACATTCTGTCACGATTTCACACCTTTAATCACCTCACATTGCATTTTACATGTTTGTTAGAGTTGATAGAACGTATAAACTTTAATAACAGCATTTTATTTTTAATTAGCATGGACTTATTTTATTATTTTTTCCAAACATATCCCATATATTGTATAACTTTTTCGTTAAATTAACTTATTATTTTGCGCAATTTTAAAAACATATCAGAAGAGTGGTTAACGGCAATGTAATATTTTCCTTCAAAATTTTATGAAATCGTGCATCGTTAGAAACCTATTATTAATTATATCGATGTTTTTCAATATAATTGCGGTATATTCATGAATTACAGAGAACTAACCTTATGTTGCAGTGCATGATATAAATAAGAATTTTACGTTTACATTATTTTAATTTTTATGGAACTTTTTTCTTGTTTATTTGTTTGAATAAATTTTTAGTTTTTTAATGTTTCTTTTGCTGCTTTATAAATTCTAAATGCAATACGTATTAAGCAATAATCCCCGATTTCGTGACTGAAGCATGCGTACCATATCCCATACTCATAATTTTCAAGTGTAGATAATAAATTATCTGAAAGTATAATAATTGACACTAATTTGCTGTTTACCCTTTATTTTTTATAATGGTATAATGTTTTGTAGTTTTTATAAAATTTAACTTTAGTTATAATAAAACACACACACACATATATATATATTGAATATTTCAATAATATATTTAAGAAGTTGTGATATATATTTTCTAAAACAATAAAATAATAGTGAAATAAATTATAAATATATTTTATGTAAATTTTTAAATGCAATAAGAAACATTTAGTTGGTAAGTGCTTAATTTGATTTTGTCATTTCTTTTTAATTTAACATTTTTTTGCTACTCAATTTATTGTATTAATGAAATATCTGACATTGTTGTTCGAGGTTTGAAGTTATAGGCTGATTGCAATATTCTAACACGTATGTAAAACGTAATTTTTTTTTAAAAATAAATGTTTTCGTTTTTTGGAAAAGTACAAATAAAATCATTGTAATACAACCTTAATTTGTCAGTTTGTGGCATCATGTGAATCAATGATTACGAATGGCTCAAAATAAGTTTGCGTTTATATAATATTTTCAAAATGCAGGTCAATTCTCAACACTGCTTTCACGCAAAATATTTCTAACGGTTACGACTTAATGGTTAAAAGTTTATGGCATGCAGGATTTTTTCCAAAACGCAATTTAAAGGAAATGCAAATATGTAATACTTAAATTTCTTTTTGAAATTTTGATCGCTATATCGTTAGTTCTTTTTTAAACTTTTTCTCCGATTTTAATTTGTATAAGTAAAATAATTTTTAAATATTTATTGCTAATTTTATGATTAGAAATGGTTTAGGCATATTCTTGATTTTCGTATCCATTTAAAAAGGCTTATGACTTTTCTGTTTTAAATTTTTTAAAAATTCAATATTTGTCTCTAAATTCTTTATTGAGGAAAAAATTCTTCCTGAATAAGTCGAAATTTATATCTATCTCATTAATTCATTGAAAAACTTATTTGCCCTGGTATATCCGTCTATGCGTTTATATTTGAAATTTTAAATAATTTAATTTTTTGCATTAAATGCTGTTCAAAATCAGATGTGCCTAATATCTGATTTACCAGATGTTTGGTATCAATTTATCTTTATTTGGTTTTACTCAAAAAAAAAAGAAAAATTTCACGTTTAGATCTCCGATATTAATTTGCAAACAGCATTATATTTTTAATGATCTAATGCACCTATTAATTTATATTACTCAAAGAAATCAAATATATTTATTTTGAAAACAAAAATTGTGTTGAAAATGACGTAAATTAAATTTTTTTTAATTAAAATTTGCATTTTATTTTGGAAAAAACATTCGTTTGTTACTAATCGTATTTTAAAATTTTTCTTATAGTGATTTCTAGATTTTGTGAATTCATTACTTAAGATCTCATCATCAATAAATTAGTAACATCATTCGCATATATATTTGGGAGAAGTTTTCAAGTACAAAAATTGGTAAATAAGATTTAATAGTACAAACAGGAATTTTTTGTACAATTATTCAAATTTCGGGGGGGGGAAGCAAATTTTGTACAATTATTTACATCTTATTCTCTAACGTACATAATTTTCATAATATAAAAATTGAATTTATGAAATCAGTCATTATTTTTGTTCAAATGAATCCATAAATCATGAAAAGAAAGGATTATAAGAATACAGGCGAAACTAAAATGTATTTTTTTATCATTTTGGAAAATAGAAAAGTTTACACTTTAAAAAAATAATTAAACAAAAAACCTTCCGCAATTCATTTTTTCATTATGAATTACAATGTTTTATTAAACTAATTTGCTTATGACTAATAATAAAAGAAATTTATTACTTGTTTGTTCTGCATAACAAGTAATTTTCAAGTAGATATATAAACATAATTTATTTTTAAAATTTAAAAATTTTTAGTTGTTATTACTTTATAATAGAAATTTTTCTGTAGAAATTATTCATGCAGTTTTTCATAATCAACTGTAACTGCAATTGTTTTTAAATGTGTAATTGCCACAAAATATGATGGTGTAGAACGCTTGGTTAATTGTGATAATTTATAATACATATTAATTTCTTGTGTATTTAAAATGTTTAGTCTTTTTTCAGTTTAATAAAAAAGTTTTGGAAAACGTAACATACGTATTTAATAATCATCTCTGTGTGATCCTTCATGTGAATTAAAGAATTTCATTTTTACTCTTTCATGTTATCTCTTCAGGGATACACCCACGCAGTTGCTAGTTTGAAACAAATTTTAAACAGGAAGTGCAACATAATGAAATCATGCTCTGCCAGAATGACAAGCCCATACGAAATTGCTTTGCAACTCAAAAACTTTGCCATACAATTATATATTTAATGAAAGAACAAAAATCTCAACAGCAATTGAAATATTCATTCGGGTCATTTTATGAAAAGGCATGATTGCTGAACTAAACAAAAGGTATCTCACTTTTATCAAAATATCATATTGTGTACTAAATTGGTATTCCTTTTTTAAACAATGGACAACAATTGTAATTTATGTTAAGTTTTCCATAGTTGATATTTATTTTAAAGTGGAAGGAAAAGTAAAGAATAATTCTCCTCTCTGTCTTCATTGCTTTTTTTTTTTTTTTTTTCCCTCCCTGACAAACAATTTCTATGTCGTGAAATTAAATTTAAAGCATCGGGTTGAGAATAATTTTACAGGAACGTGACAAATAAATAAATTAAAAATACAATGTTACGATGGAAGGCATTACTTTTTCAACCTATTTCTAAATTTAGGACACTTTAGGGAAACAACATATTCAGTAAGGTTTGCCATTCCACAATTCCAAAAATGAATTTTTTTCATTCATTACATCTCCGAAACCACTGATGCGAGAAAATGCCAAGATAAGATGATCATTCTGTCCTTGAAGAAAATTATTTCAATGACTTAAGATTCCTCTTTTTACTATACCCTAAGGATAGAAAAAAAATACTCAGAAACAAGCTATTTTTATTATGTCAATTTGGTATTTTCAAAATATTGATTAAAGTAATCAGTTTATATAATTCGTTGTCAGAAAATATAAAAAACGATTTAAAAAGTGATAAAATGTTATTGGAATAAATAGTTATAACTACATTTAAATTCAAACATTGTTGTACACATGGTTCTGAGAAGAAAAATTGCAACAATAAGCATAGTTAATGTAGTTTCAACAATATGAATGTATAGTATGTTTACAGATATATCTTGAATTTAAAGTATTATTGTTTTTAAAAATTGATTGTCCACAGTAAAGAATAATCCTTCTTTTCAGGACAAATTAAGATTTGGCACTCGCTGACTAATAAGCTATATATATATATATATATATATATATATTGTGTGGAATTTCTTGAATCGATAAAGTACTACTAAAAAGATTAAATAAAATGATTTATTGTAAAGATAAATTGGTGTACTTTTTTAAATCAGGTATGGAAAACGAAGAAAATTTATTTTTTGTTTTCATGAACTATCATTTTCGTAGGAGCGAAGAAAATGATTTAGTGTAATTTAATGCCTTTGAAACTATCAAACGAGTAATCATAGATAATCTCAGACTCAGATTTTTGCTACCCATTGGGGACAGGGTTATGAAGGTAATGATTTTTTCTGAATGTATTTTGTCTTGACCTCTTTTGTCTTGATATGCGAGATTATAAACAATGCTTTCCTAAGCTATATGCTGTGAAGTGGGAGTGAAAGGTGCTTGTTTATTCGTGCCCTAGCAATACTTTTGCACCCAGACGTGGCACGCGTTTCAATTTTTCCTCTCCATTAAGATGATTATTTTTGTTACGAAGGTCGTTGATGGAATTTTTGAAAAAGTTATTATTTTCGCATTGTAATAAAGCGATCACCCATTACTTTATAGTTTATATCCTTTTTATTTATTTATTTATTGTTGAAAATCACAACATTTTTTATTACGTCTAAGAAAATTTAACCGCTAATATATATATATATATATATATATATATATATATCAAAGCAAATGAGCTCAAATTGTTACCTCTCTACAAACTATATTATAATTACAAATCTGGATTGTGTGTTGTTCGAATATAGTTTTAAAATTACAGAAGAAAAATTTCATTGTTCTCGGCTAAATTTACAAATAGTGCCTTTTTTATTAATGTCTTAACTAATCTTGTTAGTTTTTTATTCCTGCAAACTGTTGAGTAAAATAATGATTTATGTATTCTGTAGTTTATTGTATTGCTGTTATTAACTGCATACTTTGTTCTGAAAAATATTTACTTAAAAATCACCTCTGCCTGATTATGTTGTAAATAATACATTAAATTTGATTTTATAAATTTTATACGTAAATTAGATGCGTATCAAAAGACAGAATAATATCAGTATACTTCTAAGTCTTCATCAATTTAATCTATTATTTTATTGTTTCGGAACTTGATGACATTTAATTATAAGTTTATTTATTTAAACAGTAAAATTATTTCTTGTTTTATCTTGCTGGCATTTAGCATGATTTAAGAAATAATATATAAGCGCAATAATTCTGTTCAATTGCTTTACTTTATTCTAAAACATCCCATCAATGTGAAATTAATCAATAACAAATTGTATCAAAAAATTTGAATATTTTGTAGCGCTCTGGGAGCTTTTATATAATTGTTTACAATAAATATGAAACTTGTTGTTTTACATGTTAAAAACAAGTTGTTAATGTTAAAAAAATAAAACCTTCGCATTGCAAGGAGGAAGAACTGCAATAATTTAAACAATGAAATAAAAGATGCTCGCATTATTTTCTCTTTATATTCTTCAGGTGTTTGCTGCGATTATTTTTATTTATTCACGAATTTCAAATTAAAAATTTATTTATATTAAAATTTAAAGCAACTGATGTATTTATTTACCGTTGGACTCCAATAGCTCGTAAAAACGCATTGGAGATCCTGCGATGCATAAAAAAGTAAAGCAATAATTATTTTGAAAGTATTTTCAGTGATAAACGAGTAAATTCTTTATTTTGTTATGTATTTTAGTGTATTTTGACATCTTCTCAGATTGTGTCAAACGCTTCACATGCTGTTTGTTGTTACACAAAAATCTATATTTGTTTTTATAAAGCAGGGATTGTTTTCATGATTAACCATCCGAATCAGTCGTTAAAGTGTTTCTTTAAGAAATTGTTTTCGTTCTGAAAATTCATCGGTTGTTTTCATGTTTCAGAAATAGTCAGATTTAAAATAGCCTGAACAAGACTATTGTTATTTTTTTTATATCAATTTAAAAGACGTTGTATACATCGGTATTTTACTTCTTTTTAACCTATTAAATAATTAGATTATCTAAAATTCGTTAAATAATTTTGTCATAGAATTTTTATTAGATGCCTAATTGAAGTTCGTTATTTAAATTACATGGTATTAATGACTGTAAATGAGATATATTTTCATTAAAATTTATAACATGTAAAAAAAATTGCCTTACTTTTAATTTTGTTTCTTACTTTTAAAAGTTTAAGAAGCTGCTTAAATTATTCATTCTCAAATTAATATAAATGTGTTTCATGTATACATTACATATATACCATCTCTTATATTATAATAAAATGCTTACACGCGGTTAAAAATCATACATTTTAATTTATTGGCTTGATCACTTACAAAATTTTCACATGTATTTTAAATAATAAGTTTTATCAAATTTTATTAAAGTAAATTAAAGTCTGGTTTGAAATACCAAATGAGTTCTGTTGTGAATAGAAAGAGCAATTTAAATAACTTCAGAAATAGCAATGAATTTTTCAGAAAAAATGTTATGATCTGAAGTTATGATAGGCAAGAAATAATATGCGCTATTTTTGGAAAAATCGATTTTATAGTTCGGGAGAAAGCAGGTAGCAAATGAAATTTACGTGTTTCATACTGCACTCATTGCTGGTACCTTTCTTTCAATGCATGATAGTGGTTTTAATCTTTGGCTACTCATTCTTGTGGAGATTATGACTGAAACAACAAAGCGTTTCAGTCGTAATCTAGATATATAGATGGGATAGACGGCATTTTTGTCTTAATTCCAACCGTTCATGTTAGTCTTTTACTGTCTGTGATTTGTTGACGTTTTCAGGGACTATTCCTCCAATTTTGTTTTGATTATAGATGGGATATCGTAACTATGCGAAATAAGTATATACCAACTATGGATGTTCGAGGGGACCCTATTTCAATGTTACTAAATGGTTGCCTTGAAGGCATGGCTTTACTTGTTTGTCCATCGTTTCGAAATATTAAAATTCATTATGTTTTGCGTCTTTTTTCCATTGTTGCATTTTTTATATGTATATAATCTTCAATCTATGCTCAGATAAGACAGTCCAACATCGGTTTTCTATACTTTTTTTTTTCTTTTACTTCTAATCATTAGGAGTTAAGTTAATGCTCACATTTTGAGTTTAAAACCATTAAACTTTTCTCATGTATCATAACTTTTTCCCAGATATAATCATATTTTATGTGTATTGTAATTTATTCCTTTGATCCTTATTAAATATATTTCTAAGTAAGCATTTTTCAACATTCTTCAAATGTTGAAGAATTATTTAAGGAAACATTTACATGCATTACATTAGCCAGTTTATGAATTTCGATATAATGTATTGCTTTTCTTATCTCTGATATTACCATTTCAAATTAATGTCAGTGATTGGGAGTTAGCTTCTCAAATAAAAGTGTTTTCAGTAAAAGATAATTTCGTAGGATTGTAATACATGATTTCACACGACGAGACTCTATATATATTTTTATTAAAATGTATTTAATATGTAAATTTGTTATGCTCATACAGTTTTTTGGAATAAATTACAAATATTTCTCCAAATAAATGTTCTGTGATTATTAAAACCGAGTAAAATTCCAAGTATGCATTAATATTACGGTTTAGTGTAACACTTCTTAGTTTGTGAAATATTAAACGCCCTATAATGCCTGAGAACAAGGGTGTTTATTTATCAAAATGGGAACAAGAGCTGCAAGAATACTGAAGCATTTTCTTATTTACGGCACTATTGCGTGACACTAAGTAACTTTTTTCAGTCGTAAAATCAGTGAAGGGGAGTGTTTCAGCCTTTCTAAATGAAATAAAAGGCCTATTAAAGAATCCGCACCTGAAGGTTGTGTGCTGAAGCGTAGTTGTCTGTACTGAACGAGACTGGATTAATTGATATGCTTAAGGGAGACTGATGTTAAGAATGTTTTAAGAATCCACGCGTGGCACTATTTCACGTCGCTCGTAAAAATATAGCCAAGTATTATCTCATATACTAAGATGTCAGAGATCAATAATCGTAAAATATTAGTTTTTCAGGAAAGTTTTCCCTAATTAATTATTCTCCTTGAGGTTCCTTATAATTAAACACTTCATTTTAAATCCGGACATTTTTTATTACCAAATTATCATTTTCCTTTATTAAGCTTATATTTAATTGTGATAAATTCTTCCTGTGCGACATTTGCGAGCTCTCACTTACATTCCAATAGCATCATAAATGAATGGAAAGCATTTTATGGCTGTTATCATTATTGATACTTAGTTAAGTATGTCATTCAGATTCCCTGGAAAAGGAGAGGATTTTCTTCCTCGTCTTATTTAAGCAGTATCGTCATATATGTGCAAATGTAATTTCTTTTTTTATACTATTTATTTGTTTTTATCAAATTCTGTGTGTCACAGATTCATTACCAAAGATTGGGATTTATTAAGCAACATCTGGCTTAATAATCTCATAAGTTTAATCATATAAAATGTGATTTTTATTTATTTTTGAATTGTATGAAAAACTTGCTGATACGTTAGATATGCATATTATTTATTTTTTTTATCTTAGAGAAAAAATTACATAATGTTATTTCGTAATTTATGTAGATGATGAAACATTAATGTAATGAAATAAGTTTGGTCTTGAGCAAATTATGTTGAGCAATTCTTGAACTTAGTAATAATTTGCTTGGCTCAAATATATTAAATACCGTTATGAGTTTTTCTCAACTTATAATTGACTAAATTTTTAAAAGTTTGCATTTATTAAGTTCATTTAAATTAAGTTTATATCTGATTTCTTATGAAACCGAGTTTTAATCGAAATGTTATTGATGGTGATATTGCTGTTGAAAATAGTTTAGAATGTATAATTTTGACATTTTTATATCATAGCTGAAAATATTTGTTATTAATATTTTCTGCTATATTATAAAAATGTTAAAAATATACAATATTTTTCTGTTTTGCTTTGGTTTATTACTTTTGTATATTTGCATTGAAACGCAAACACTGACTTAATATTTGTGTGACCGGATATTCTGAAGATTTTTCAAAATAATATCAAAATTTGCTGGCTGGAAAATAATAGATTGAAAAAACTCTCAATAGAACTGTAATAAAATTTTTTATTTTTCAGAATAATATTTCAGTGATTATTTAGTGTCAATGACTATTTTTGTGCTTTTTCAGTTTTTAAACTTTCTCTGAAATGACATTTTTTTAACAAGTAAGCAAAGATTTTAAAAATGCTATCCAATCTCATTTGCATATGTTTCTTAGAGCTTACTGAAGAAGATACTTTTTCTTGTTTCTTCCTTGAAATCTATAAAGAAGTTAAATTTAATTAATGTGTGTGTGGTTTTAATGTTACAACTATCTTATATGTGTCTTATAAAGTTTTCGAGAGTATTTTATGTCTACACAAACTAGCTATTTCATTAGGGTATTTAATTTTACTGATTTCTTGACACAAAAATTTTCAATTATTATTTTACAGGAAAAAAAAAGTCCCTGAGAGATTAAAGCTGTCTAAATAAATGCTTAATATTTACCAGTTTTGAAGATGGTTTTCAACTTCTATATGTTGTAAAATTTGTTATAATTTCTTTTGAGTTTAAAAAATTATTAAGTAATTACTGGATCCATATAATAAATAAATAGTACATGGTACTGATTGAACAACTCATTTTTTAAGAGTATTCTTACGCACTTTTCATTATGGTCGCGTATAAAATTTAAATTATCCGAATGTAATCTGTTCCTGTTTGATTATAATTTTTTTCTTATAACAATTATTTTCCCAATCTTAGCGTTTATAATGTTTGTCTTTTCCATCAAGAAGAAAATGTGTTGCAGCCATTTAGCATTCCAAGCATATGAGATGGGAGGGTAGGGAAAGGCGGCTTCACAGTCTGAAATTTAAGAGTCTACTTTTTGAATCTTCTGCCTCTCTTCTTAATCCTGGGTTGCCGAAGATAAACATCCAGCAAGGATAATGATTAGCATCTTCCTTCTCTCTCCTAGGAGAGACCTTGCGTTGCTATTCAAAACCCACAATTACTTTTTTCATTCAGTATTTCCAACGTCTTCCTCTATATTTTTTTCTTATTTTGTAATCAGGTGCTATGACAGCTTCGATGAACTATATCGCGGTATCTTATATTATGATACATTTTAGAAGAACTTTATTTACACATTTGATACTTTAATTATGACTTGCAAGAAAAAAATTATTTAAGCTTAAATATAGTTCTCCCAGGCTTTAGGCTGTCGGGGTTTCTTTTATTCGCATTTCTTGTAATTATTAAAACATGATCTGGTAACTGATTATTAAGCAATGTGTATATTAAGTGCTTGATAAATTGTCCAAAGATTCAACTCAAAAGTTCTATCTCACTGTTTCTCTCCGAACAGCTACCTACTAGCTTAATACATGCATTAATTTTATAATCTAGCGATGGCAACGCGACTAATGCAGTTCATTATCTGCAATTATCATGGTTTTATTTTAACGAAGTTTGCTTTGTAAAAATGAAGTAATATCGAAAACTCAAAGAAATTTCAGCACCAGGATTCATGATGGCATTTTTGTTTTATTCATGCCCCAAAATTATCTTTTTTATAATGAATCATCTAAAAGAGTTAAGTACTTACAAAGCAAATTATATATATATATATATATATATATATATATATATATATATATATAT
>JAPDSC010153165.1:106676-151114 GCA_026290005.1 Latrodectus geometricus
ATATATATATATATATATATATATATATATATATATATATATATATAAAATGAATTTTTTTGCATCAACCAATAATATGTGAAAGCAAATAAGTATTCGCGTATGTGCTAATTGGAGGAAAATCTAAGAACATGATTTTTGATATTTCTTGAAGTAATTTAATTTTAAGAAATTAAATGTAAGTTTAAAGTCGTGTTATTAGCTTCGAACCTTTTTTATTAATAATTATTAATTACATATTAATTAGTAAGTCGTTGTTATTGTCATTTTTATTTAGAAATATGTTCAGAATATTTCGATATAATTAATAAATATCAAAAGTATTTTTCGCTTCATATATTATTTGTTATATTGGATTTTTCAGAAGGTTAGTGCTATATGTCTTTGGCTACCACTTTCTACTGACTTATGACATTGAACATCTATTAACTGAATTTTTTAGCCATAATCGATTGATGAGTTCCACACCTAAATTGTGTGACATCTTTATATTTTTACTGGCAGTAAAGTCTTTCCCGATGTTTTCTTCTAATTATTTATTAGATTCAAACATTTCTGAAATGGCGTTAATAAGCTAATAAATAAATAAATAAATAAATAAATAATATTTAAGTAATATTTTTTAAATTTATTAGTCTAAATTTTTCTTAATTTTACAGTTTCGAAATTAAGTATCAAAATAAAATATCCTCGTAATCTAAAATTTGATAATGAAAGATTAAATTTCATTAAGTCGCTGAAAACTATTAAAATATTCGCACTTTTTTGAAATTGAAACATAAAAATATGTACGATATTGTTTAATGACTGCGAAATTTAAATTCCAATTTTTAAGGAAGATAAAAATTTCTTTCATGATTAGTAGATTGTTGTTGTAGATTGAACAATCTCAGTTGAAATATTTTTCTCTGTGTTTCAAAATTATAGCAATCCATCAGTCCCAGTTACTAAGAGTGTTTTCTGTCTTATATTTGTAAATTAAAAAGAAATTATATTTTTTCTAAACATACTTTTCACACTTTTTTTTCTTGTTACTAAGAAATTTTTTAATAATTTAAAAAAAAAAAATACTTTTTTATGACAGATTTATACTAAATTGTAGTGCATTTGATATCCATCTAAAATGATAGCGTTTTTAAATGTAAAGTTTGAGTTTTGAAAAAAGTTCTCAAAAAAATCCGAATATTTTTTTCGTGTTACTTATTTGTTACTTTCCAAGATAAAGATAATTAATAAAAAAAAAACGTTTAAATAGTCCTTGCCGATATAAACTAATCATAAAGTAGATGTTATGATTTATTTATTGCTTGTATAAACAATGAAATATTAATAATGTGCTTTACATGCTACATGAAATAAATTTATCTTTACTTAATGATGAATAAGTATTTTTAATAACGGTATCAAGAGAGATAAATCTCCAATAATATATAAAATAACCAATCCTACTGACAAATACACTTGTTTTTGATGAGTGGACAAAATTGTATATTCATTATTATTGGTGAAAACGATTATTTGCTTAACTCACAGACCAATTATAAGTAAAATAAAGTGACGTACACATGATCTCAACTGTAACGAAAGAAACAACCACTTTATGTTTAAAAATATCATGTATAGAAATAAATCATGATCATAATTATGCCTATAATTTCTAGTACTACTTGAATTTCAGAATATGTAAGTGTGAATCTAAATGTAGAATTTTATATTATTATCTATTTTATATTAAATATTGTAAAAATTAAAGTATGAAGCAAAAACATGAATATCTGGGTAAAGTAAAAAGAATTTTAAGAGCATTATTATTTAAAAATAATATTATATGAAAATACAAAAACGTTAAATAGAGTATATGGAAATGAATAAATACTTTTTTCGATATGTATCTTATTAATACAAAATGCCCTATGTCTCTTCTTTCCCTCTTTCATACTAAGAAAATTAAACTCTGCAGCGTTGATATACGAACAATAATCAATTTTGTAAATATTCTTTACTCTTTTTATATGAATTGAGCTTGTCAAATGTTCTTGTAACTGCTTTGAATAGGGAATTCAAGAATAATTGATTGCTTTCGATCCATCTTGAAGTAAACATTTCCGTGGCATTGTCATCGAAAAGACTACTCTTTTCTAATGAACCTTCTTTCATTTAAAAATTTCTTTTTTTCTTTGCGTACTAAAATCTTTTAATGTTGTCCGATTAATGAGATATTGAAAAGAAAGGGAATAAAAAAAATGGGATTTCTCCTTTCTGTCTTGAAAAATGCATGAGCTTTTAATTGGGGTCTCTTTTTAATTGGCTACATTCATCATTTTGGCGCTATTTGGTGTACCGCACCTAGCTCACAGAAAACTCGAATTGCATTCAGTATTTTCTTCGTTTCTCTTATTTTTCTTAAGTAAAATTTTAATCTGAATAATTGAGCTGTGTAATTGATTAAAAATCATTATCTTGCTTTAGATTTTTTTTTTACTCCTTTTTATTACTGCACCTTCATTTTGTTGCAACATAATTGTTTTTGACTTTTTAGCATATAATTTTAAAATTAGTCTGGAATCAATTTCTTTTCTTTAGTTCTTAATTTAAATTTTTAGTTAAAATCCATTATTTATGTCAATTTGTTTTGCATAACTTTTTGTAATTAATAAGAAATATAATTTTAAAAAAATATATAAAATGTTTTATTATATAGTTCTTTTACAAATTTTTAAATTGTAAAAATTATGATAATAATCATAATAGTAAGAGCATATCAAGGATCACTAAATTGAATGTCATCACTTAATGCTTGTTTTAACACTTAGGAAATCTAATTCGAATTTATTTATCGTAGAAAATTTTGTTTTTTGCTCTAATAAGCTAGCTCATGATTGATTGTATTTCTTAATATATTTTGCTTTTTTGATGTTACTTTTCTTAGTAAATCTCATTAACTTCAAATCGCTTTGAAAGGTTTAATATAATTTCCTTTTTTAAAGAAGAGTTAAAGAGGTGATGTTAGTTTATGTTGGTCTCTAAATGAGTCTGCTAATGTGTTTCAAAAATAATTTATAATTGTATTATAGATTGTTATTTTTATATTTTGAAAACAAACAAAATTATATTTCCAAAATTAATATTCAAGTAATATTTTCTTTACTTCATCTCTTGTGTACACGTATTACAGGCTTGCATTATTACTTAATATCTCATTTAATTATGACATTTAAATCTCTTTTACTTGTTTTTGAGTGTATCTTGGAACATATGAATTCTATTTGTAATCCAGATATATTTTATTCTAATGCTTTTCCTTTTACTTGGTCATGAGTGTTTCCCTCCCTTTCTGCCAAAATTTATCGTGAAACAATCAATATTGATTTCTGTTTATATTGATAATTTCTTCTTTCGAATGTAAGTGCCGCCAGGTAACATTTATGTATCTTGAGAAATATTTACTTACAAGCTCTGTTTATCGCTTCTGTTGTTTATAGAAAAATTTATAGCTCCAATAAGTTGGAACCTGGACAATCTAACCCTAATTGTTTCCTTCTCAGAATTTGATTTCAACTTTTTTTCCTATTTGCGTAAATCCTGTAAGCACTAACGATTCCGTATTTCAAAATTAGCTAATTTTCCCCCCTCTGCTTCGTAAAAAAGTATATATCATTTTTCTTTGTAAATCCTTAACATCAACAGAGCGATGCTACAATCTGACCTACAGAGAATGATGTGAGCATCCTAATAAATTATTATAAAATGGTTGCACGTATATCATCAAATAAATATCAGGCAACGAATGACTAGAAGAGCAACTATTGTGATGAATTCATTATAAATATGATGGATTACCTCTTGCAATCATGCATTTTAGCAACTGTTTTCATTTTTCATAAGTTCTGATGTCAATTTCAATTTCTGCGCTATATTATTTGTTTGAAAGATATCTGGTTCTCAATATTTTATAATTTCTTTGCCTGTTTTTTTCTTTTAATTTAAATGATTGTTTTCTTTTCCTTGTTTCGCTATTCTTCGACTTAAACGCACCTTTCCACAACAGTTCTGAGCTTGGAAGTATGATTAACCGTCCACAGTGGAAACTTCTCCACCTCCTGCATCATGTCATTCTCTGTGCAAGCATTTTTGAGTTTCAATTTCTCATTTGGGAGCATGAACAACAATGAGGTATGCTCTAACTGAGATTGATGAACTGTCTGAAAGATAGCTGGGTGGTGCTGAAACTTTGATGGATTACTTGAAGCGAAAAGCGTGTCTTTCCAATGAGCTAATGATTTCTCAAGTTATGCAGCGAATAATTGAGAAGTAGAAGAGCCGTTATCACGAATCTATCTAAGAATCCATCAACTTATGCAAAAAAGTGATTCATCAAATATATTTTGATTACATGAATCGTATGTGCGAACAAAAACATATGCAATTTTCTCATTAAAAATATTATATTCTCTCATAGGCGAAAAATAGGCTTTGAATAAAAGAAATCAAAAGAGCTCCGCGAAGGTTCATTTTTATATTTTTTTAAAGCTATTATTTATTTCCAGCTTAATTTATTTTCGATATGCATTCACGCAACAGATTTATTTAATTTTTTGTCATTAAATTGTTTTCAACCATCACATCCTGTGGTATTGCCCTTTTGAAATTCTTCGAATCCAATGAATTTCATTTATATCTAAACTCGATATTATGAAATGAACAGTCGAATATCATCATATAGGTCTTATTTTAATAATTTTATTTGTGTGTAACGCATTTTGTATGTTTTTTTTAACATTGTTAATTTACTCTGGCTGTGTTCTCAGCTAATTTCTTTAATATTTTACACCGACTTAACATAAATCGCGTCGATTTGTTTTATTTAAAGGTACATACTTTTCATAGTTCTCAAAAAGATATAAATATTTAACTCGCATATTCATATTCAACCACATTTTATTCCGAATCCATACATTTTTTTTGGGAAGGGGAGAATGCTTTTTTTTTTTTTTTTTTTTTTTTTGCGATACGCCTGTATATTTGAAATGAAATCTAGTAACCATATATGCGTGGACCTCTATCAAAAAATAATTAAGGGTGTCACTTATATCGCCTAAATTGAAAGCTTTCGATAATGTCTGAAGTTCATTGCCATTCATAAATCCGCCATACTGCCATTGCCTATACTTGTTACATATGAAAAGATTTTACGAAAATTCCTTCACTTCCCATAGTTACAAGTACAGACAATCATTGTAAAATCGGAATTTATAGAAATTCTCATTTATCTAAAGTAGCTTTAAAACCCACGTATCAGCTAATATATGCAATTATAAAGTCCAGTTATATATATGTATATAATGCTGGTAAAATTAAAATAATAATAAGAAAATTGAATTATAGTATGACTGGTTTGGTATCACCGTTATTATTAGAGTAGGAAGTTTGAATTTAAATAACAGAAAATAAACACATTGTGAGAAATAGTCTTAAACACATTCTAATTATTTTGAAACAATGCTATATAATTATTTCTTTTCTCATCATTAAATCATTTTAAATTCTGTCAAATATACATGGGACAAATTAAATATCTGTGTATTTTATGTTATTATCAATCATTTACGAAACGTATTGCTTCTATACTATTATACGTAGAATTATTATTGCATATTTTAAATCTTTTCTTATTTTCAGATTAAGATTTTGTGGTAAGAAGTTACTTATGATCTTGCATACAAATAAAATAAAACGCATGATGATCGAAAATTATTTTTGGTCAACAGTTTATTTCAGAGGATTAGAAAAAAGCTTATTAATATATATTCACATGCGAAATCCTTGTGATAATACAGTAAATCTTATAAACATTTAACATTATATTTCGATTCGTTTGGTCTGATTCTTTTGAAGATCTTATTAAAATGCATACAAGGAGTGGCTTGTAAATGAGAGATCTATGTTTTCATTTTGACTTGGAAATAATGTCTTTGACTCTCAAAATCACTTGCATTTTCGTATACTTTATTCATTTTGAACCGTATCAGATGCAGTGAAATTTAGAGACTAAATATTTATCATACATATCAATCATTAAATCCATTTGCACCTATTTTCTTATCAAGTTTTCACTACAACACTTAGCATATAATGTTAGGTTTTGCTGCTTGTTCAGATTTATATTTCCCCGAGGCGGCACAAATTCATCCTCTGGAAGAGGAATGGAGAAGTATGCCTTCCTTACATTGAAACAATTTTGCATTGTTTATGTTAGAACATGTCAGAATATAAAAAAAGAAAATCTTGACCGAATTTCCTACGCAAAGCACCGCTTTCCCATCATTGGCGACTCCTCCCTTGTGGGAAAACACCGTGTCCTCAATCCATTCGTTGCATTCTCTTCTCTTGGAATTGTTCCTTTCCAGAGTTACTTCCTTTGATTACTAATGAGAAGAAAATTCGCGCTACATTTCCCTGGCTGCGGTGGTAATGAAATATAATTAGGGAGACTCAACCCTTCACGCCCTCGTTGTGATTACCTCTCAAAACGTCGCATGGAAATCGGGCTACTTTTTCTTTTTTGTTCATTTTTTAAGATTGTTCCTGAAGATCGCCAAACCTGTTTATGATGTTTGTGAAAATTGTATATACTGCTCAGAATAATTTTATTACAATATAAGAAAATCAAGTAGGAGAACTTTATTAAATGCATAGTTGATAATAATTGACTTCGCATTTGTAGAACTTGTACATGTATCATGTGATAAAATATCAAAATATACTTTTATGCAGATTAAAAATTTATAGCGATTGGTCTTTTATATAAATTCTTTTTTCTAATTAAAATCTAATCCATTTTTACTCTTAAAAGATTAAAAGAGTATATTAGTTCAGTGAACATTATTGATTCTAACTGGAGCCTAATGCTTATATTTGTTTATTATGGCATAACAATACAAGCTATTATTGTTTTTTAATATCGTTTGAAATTCTACTTGTACTACTTGATCAAAGTGTAAATTATGTAAGTTTTTGATTACTTAGTTCACATTTACAAGACAATGGAGAAAAAAAAGAAATGTATTATATAATAAAATATATAAGTGAATATACTATACCTAAGAGATTTAATTGCATTTTTCTTGCGAACTTTTGTGTACATATTTCATTTTGTGTAGAATGTTTTTTTTTTCTCCAGTGCACTCTTATGTACAAATAGTTTATGCGCGTTCTTCAAAACAGCAATTTTCTCGCTTTATATATAGATTGTAAGTTGCGCTGTCTCAAAACAGCAATCTCAGCACAGCGTTCTTCAAAACAGCAATTTTCTCGCTTTATATATAGATTGTAAGTTGCGCTGTCTCCACAGATGTACAGTCGAGCTTAAATTGTTATGATTTGCATATCCTATCGCAATAAACGCATATTGGGAATTTAAGTCGTTTCGTCTATTCTTTCTGGATATTTTTTTTATTTCCAACAATATGCAAGCTGGCACATGCAGTATATTTAATAAATATGTATTTGTGAATAGGCTAATATTCTGAAATGAAATATCAGTTATTAAAAATTTAAATAGAGAAGTAATAATGTAAATGTTTACTTATAAAATATTTAAAACTAGTTTCCAGAGATTTTTTTCCCCGATAATTAAAGAGCTGTATTGTTTCTACTTGCTCTAAAGCCCTGTAGGTTTGGCTACACTTCCGAAGAAGGATGGCATGCTGTCTCCATATATTGCTTGATAATCTGTTGTATTGAATGCTTGTAATTTTAAATCTCAAAATGTATTACATTTTCTAAGGTTTCTGATTATTATCTTAAAATGATCAGTTTATACAATGACATTACAAGTTTCGGTATTGAATGAGTAACTAACGATTCCAGATTACGAGTTTTCTCTGAAATAATAATAAATTGGTAGAAAAATTAAACTTAGATAATAGCAGATTGTTGAATTGTTTATATTGTATTGTACGATTAATAAAAATAATGCCTATGAATAATTACTCTTATTTAAATATAACCATACCTGGAATGTGCTAAAGTTGATCATTTATAATGTAACCTTAACTGCCTAAAAAGTAAATACAAATATACACTCTTGCAAAAAAATCAAAATTATCAGGATTTTGTCTGATTTTGATGAAATTTCGTAGTTAAAGACATATTTATTGAACAGAGAAATGATAAAATTTTCAAGGCCCATCAACATGAATTGCGACCGTTGCGCGGATTCTTTCTGAACAGTACGCCAAGTATAAAACCGATAAAAATAATAGAAACGGAAATTATCGTTTTCGTTTTCATCGTTGTGATTCCCTTAAAAATAATGAATGATCCCATCACAACGTTTTCGAAGATCTTATAGAATGGCTTTAAATGTGATCGAATTGTTGGGATGCGTGAAGCTGTGTGGTCATATGAAGCAGTGTACAGACACAGCTGTGTAAAGTACTGTCAGCAATTGTTGCTACAACGAACTTATTGACGAAAGGAAGTCTCTAGACGTCCAAGGTGCTCAAATGCGAGGCAAGATAGGATGATTGTTCGACTGTAACGAACTTCTTCAAAGTATCATTGTTCATTATTCAACGTACTACAGCCTTTTCTTAACCCACCATGGTATTTTTTACCATTTCATGGCGCTTGGCTGAAGCTGGGCTAGACTCACACTTTACACTCTAGGCCTTTACGTCTGCCTTTGACCCGAGAGCGTCGGTAGAATTGCTTTAAGTGATGTCACAGCCGATCATCATGGTTGCCATCCAACTGACATCACGTTGTATTTAATGAATAATTCCATTTTATTCTTGAAGCAGATGACCATCATTTTTATGTCTGGAAGGATTGGGGTTATATATATATATATATATATATATATATATATATATATATATATATAATAACGGTGCCAATCAACGTTTGTTTTACAAAGGTATACAGCCATAACCCCTGGTGGGATGGTGTGAGGTCCTATCACATACACATACTCCACCAGGTCATCTCTAGTCATCCTCCATACATTATTAACAGCTCAACGATATGTTGATACCATTCTGCGGCTGGTTATATTATGTCATAACACGTCATGTGGGGTACAATTTCCACCAAGATAATATTAGGTCCTATACCACTCGTATATCTCGGGACTGCCATCGTGTGTTAATGTTCTTTCTTGGCCAGCAAGGTCATGAGGCCTTTCACCAATAGAATATATCTTGGACATGGTAGGGCGCTATATTCATTCACCCCAAAATACCGCAGATCTGAAGCAACAACTGGTGAATATCTGGCATCGCAAGGTGACATAAGTAGTCTTTATCACTCTTTACCGAGGTGTATTCGAACATATATCACTGCTAAAGGAGGCACCACTAACTATTGATGTGAACGTTCAAGTTGTAATCGTGATCCTTGTCTAGGCCTTATGGCTTTGAGTTATTTATGCTTTCATTATCTGTGTATGAACTGTAGACATATTTAACTTCATTAAAAACAACTACTTTTTTCTTAGTCCTTCGATTTTTTCCTCCCAAAGAGTATATATGTATGCATTAGAGACAAAATTTTCAAATTATTTTACAGTTGTTAAATCACTAATGCCAAAAAATATTAAAGATTTATCATTTGATAATTTTAACTACTCAGTCAAGTCCATTCATGGATAATGCCATTCTTTGAAGACCATGCCATAAAATTAGCATATATATTCCGTGAAATGAACATATGTATAATCTCACTCTTACTAGTGCCGAGAGCTTTCTATGCCTTTTGAACTGTACTGGTTTATTCCCCCAGAAGTATTTTCGGATCATTAATACTGTTATAAATCTTGTTATCTGTCTACAAAATTTAGGAGTAAATAGAAACCATAAGTAGCAAAAATGTACATTACATTTGCTTTTGCTTTTCATTTATCAATCTGCTTTTTAACTAACACTCGATTAGTGTAATCTAAAATGGTATCTGAGATGCTTTCTGCAAACACATTTATTTTATTGAAGGTATGATAATATTTGCATTAAATTAAATAGAGAAGTTAACGCATAAAACTTCAGATATTTTAATGAATTTCTGGGCTGAACATTATTCTATAATTAAATCATCCAAAGGCTTAAAAACTCCGAACCCATTGTAAGTAAAAACTGGATAATAACAAAATCTTCATTTGGATTGGTGGTAATTATCTTAAATTATTTGTTCTTGATTAAAAAAGTATCTTTCTTGAATTAAAGTACGTAAAATTGGAAAATTTCATTGGTAATACGTATGAAGGGAAAGAATATTTTTATTATTATTTTATGTTACATATAATTTTGTGATAAATTTATATTTGAAGTGGACAGCTATAAATTATTGACATTGTTTTTTGCAGTTAAATAACTGTAACAGCTGATCATGTGCAAGTGAATTATTTTTATAGCTCAGTACTTATTCTTCACGAATATTATTTCGTTAAATAAAGCGGCAACTTCTGTGCAGTTGACAACAAGAATAAATTCTCTAATGATGAAAATTCTTTTCCATGCGAGTTTTTTACGTCAGTCGAAATATAATCACCCACTTTTTTGTCACTGCCATTTATCTTCCCTATGGGTAATTTTTTTTTATCAAATACCTTGAAAAGACGCTTCGATTTCTTTTTTTTATTTAAACGCAGAATAGTTTTGTGTAATCATAAATCGCCTTCGCAGCTTTTGACAATTTCCAGCTACTCCCTTTTGTTCCACCTTTGTTTGCTGCTTGAAATATTTTTCAGCGGTGATAAAAACCATGAAATGCCCTACATTAAGAAAAATGAATTGCTGAAGTGTTCATTAGGTAGAATTGTTCTATTATTTAGATAAGTTTTGATAAAGTTTAACTATCCATAAAAAGAAAAAAGTCTTATTCGGTGTTTTGTCTCAATAGGAAGTCGATAGCAAATATTACAATCTGGTTTATTTACTTCCTTTATGAAATGTCGCTTGAGAACTGTATGGCGTTGCTGTGTCCGAATGAGTTAAGAGATTTACATCGTATAGGACTTGGTTGCCTCTTGTTAACAAAAATAAATTTTATGAATCATGTAGAAATTACTGTTAAAGAGTGTGCCCAGAAATTTAAAATTGAAGAGTATCCACATTTCCTGAACATATCTAACTGTTGAATGGCTTGTTTATATTTCCTTCATGAAATATTCGTTCTTAAATTCCCCTTTATCAATATTTGATATTCTTATTTGGTTATCATTTCTATTAGTAATAATAATGTATTTAATAATATAAAGGAATCACGTGTTTCCTCTTAAAATTCCGATGGGGCATTTATTTTGAGAGACTTAAATCGTTAATTTGCTGAAATTCAAGATTTTATGTGTGTTTTATGAGTATCCAGTGTAAAATGGGAAAGTATTTTTATATCTCAACGTTTCTAATGCTTTGTTTTTATACTTTCGTTACAAATAAGTTTTCCCTCCAATTTTTGTGGAATTTTTATTTATTTATTTATTTATTTGTCGAATAACAAATGATCACTTCTGCATAATAAAAAGTGGAAGTCATACAAGTAGGTCTGTTTAAATATTCATTTTAAACGAGGTTACATTAATTAAAATTTAAACTGCGTGATTAAGAGTTATGAAATTTTGAATTTATCGTTTTAATTGCTTTAATTATAGTTTAATGTATAGTAATTAAACAGCGGGATTAAAAATTAGGAAATTTTATTTACAATTTCAATGAAAAATTTTATTGTTCGCTAATAAAACTATTCTTGTCATAATTTTTAATTATAATACATGTTTTCAAATGGCACATCTAATTAGGAACTTGCTTTCTATTATCCCTGCCCAGTTTAATGAACATGGAAATGAATGTCACATAATAAGATAGCACTTGAATATTAAAATGACCTTTAATAGTAACAATTTAACTATTTATATTTTTCTAATGCCTTTTTTTTCATTCAATGAAACAGTCCGTTTATATGTATTCGATGTATTATTAAAGCACTGGATTAAACATTTTATTTAACTCATTTGTATATTTATTTTATTTGCTAAGAAACTTAAAATTACACACATCAATAGACTATATTTCCAAGAAATTAAAGATATTAGTAAGGACCTTGTAAATTTAGTGTTTATTTTTATTGTCCAATTTATTGCTTATTTATATTTTATAAAAAATCTAGTTGCCAATTCATTTCTTTTAGTTTGAAACATTTTATATTTTCTTGTTATCTTTTTCAGTTTTATAAAATAGTAAATTAACTTCTTTAAAAGGTAATTGAGGGGGAGAGAAGCTGCTTTAAATTTTTCTTCTTCTTTGACATGCTATTTTTGTCAGGTCATAACAAACGATTTATACTAACAAAAAATATTATTTATTAAGTGGAATGGATTTTACCTCTTTTTTCATTATTTCATCCTTAAATTATTATAAAAATTCGTGCTGCTTCGACGATATACATTTTTTTTCTTCCTTCCTTGTGGAATGCAAGTTTTCTGTAACTTACTTTTACATTAACTTTGCTATGAAAATGTCTGATTATTTTCTCGCATATCAATTTTATTTTATTTAAATACTATACTAACCTTAATTAATCGTACCTGATTAAAATTTCCATTTTCGGCACTTCGTAAAATGCAAATTTCTCTTTCTAAAAACAATCGATTAAATTATTTACTTTTTGACTAATGTAATATGTTGACTGGTGAGTTTGAGACACACTTTATTAATTTTATCCAATAGTCTTGCTCAAGAAATTAAATTTTCATATGACAATTCCTGGTTTATGAGAAAGACGGATTGTTTCGGTTGAAAAATATGTAGGAAAAAAAACCATCCTGCTATATTATTTTTTAATGTCTTTTTTTTCCTCATGATTTTAAATAAACTAATCAAAAATGCTAACTTGAGAATAACATTTATCAATAGCTTATTTAAAATAATTGAATATCTGAAAAAAACTGATTTAAAATGTTAACTTATTCTCAAGTTAATTTAAGAATAAGTTACATAATTATGCAGTTAATTATTCCCATTTATAATAATGATCTTTTATCAAATGGATTCATTTTGTAAACAGTTTGTGCAGCGTGAAATAGCTATGTATTTCACATTCTATTCATTTTTAAAAAATTTTATTAGAGCTTATAAAAACAATTCATTTTTATAATAATTTTATGTTATTCTTCGAAAATTTCAAATGTGAACAATGCCAGTGGGAAGTGTTCCCAAGTGAAAATATATTTGAAATTCAAAGCGTTTTTCAGTACTAAAGAGTGTTGAGTTCGGTTTTTTGAAAAGTGAAATTTTATCTGATCTTTTCTACATGATCTTTCGCTCATCTAGAACTAATTATAAATTACGATCGTTTTCTTCAAGTATCACTCTAAACTGTGGTAAATAACTTTGTCTTCAACTCTTTTGTAATACTAATCCACAAATTAAAACTACCCTATGTGTACAGAAAATGAATTGGAATCGATACCTTTGTCCACGAAATGGAAATTTTGGAAAGATTGTTAATAGAAAATCTTTCTAAAATTTCTATTTCGTGGATTATTTGGATACTTTAAGTCTCAAATAATAAAGATTAAACTGTTCAGTAAGTTATAACATAAAAGAAGTTAGTCTTATTTATTTGTTTATCCCACTTTGTATTTTTCTCTGCGTATACAACAGCAGTAGATTATCATGTGATGAGTATAATTCCTTTCTTTTTTACTTTACACTTGATGATATAAAACTTGAGACAGCAGGATACATTTCAATGAATAATTTCTGCGTAAATTTAATTAATGTGGTTATAAAATAGTTCAATTAGTTTTGTAACAGATTGCGTAGAATTCTGAAATAAACGAAGTGAACTTTTTTTTATTTAATTTAGTGCATTAACTCTTAAGTGAAAACTTGAATTTATATGATAAGGCACTTAACAATAAATTTATAAATGTAATCAATTATAAAAAAAAAACAATAAAAGAGAGAATTTAACACAGAGCAATAATTCGATAATGATAATCCAGTATTTTTAAAGGCTTCAAATTACCCAAATCTTTAACCAACTTCTGATTGTTTAATATTTTTCTACTTATTTGCTTTTCTTTAGTTTGATATTTAATTACTTTTATATATTTGACTCAGGGAAACAATATAATGAAATGAAATCAATAAAGTTGGTGAATCGTGTTTACGAAAGCTCTGAACAATTTCCATTTTCATGTTCTTTAACTTTCCATTGGCTTCCTTTAAATGGAAATCTTACTTCTGAAATGAAGCAATTGTTTTTGATAGGTTGTAATTTTAATGAAAAGATACTCTTGGAAATAAATACCTACTGTTTTATATATCAATGGAAAGAGAGTAATAGTGACTCTGATAAATGCACGGATAATCATTGAGTGTTACAGGAAAAGGATCTATCGGCATAATATTCAAATCATGTTTTTAAGAAACATTTTACTCGGTATTCTTATTCCTACAGTAAGACAACTCTTTTCAATATCAATTTTTTTTGGTGTGATCTTTTTTTTACACGGATTACTGCTGTAAATTACTTTTTTCTTTTATTGAAATTTAAACTGTATGCTTAAATTATACTTTATCAATATTACGCATCTATCCATAATAAATTTGAACAGATTCATAAGTTACAGCGATGTTCTTGACTTCTTTTCAATAATGCTAGTCTTTATGGATATTGAATATTAAGAATTAATTTAAATTTAAGTATTTTAGTTAAATTTTATTTATGTTCAGTTAGTTTAAAATATTATTTTATATTTGCAATAAAAAAATATTATTTAAATCATAAGCTATTAAACATTTTGATAACAATATTTTCGTCAAAACATTTAACGCATTATTTTAATAAGGTTTTAAGTAATATGATTCTAAAGAATGAACTCCATATTTAAATTCCAGAATTCTAAATCTTTCTTGGAATTCGTATATCCGTATGTTACATCTGTATTCTTACTTATTAAATTCAATTATCTTCATTTCTCAAAAAGTTTGTTTAACAAAAGACCGTAAATTGTTTCTCAATACAAAATTTTACAAAAAAAAAAAAAAAATGTTAGGTTAATATTCAAAAATAAAGTTACGAAAATAATTAATTTTTCATTTTTTCTTAGCTCAGCACATTTTGATTTTATCTATAGTCACTAAACCTTAGTAAATATCACTTAGAGTTTGAAATCGTTTTTCTTTTTTTCTAGTCAATAGTTCATTTTCCAAACTATAAAATAGTATCTAAATTTGCAGTGTGGGTACATGCTCTGATCGTGATTATTGATCATTACTAACTATTGCTCGAATGATTTGCTCCGCCTAGCAATCAACATTTTTTGTTAGTTCCTCGATAGGCCAAAGCATCGACTTACTTTCAATATTTTGGTATCATCATTAGAGATAATTGCCCTAAAATCAAATAATAAAAAAAAATCAGAAATATTAAAGCGTCATATGACTAATCATTTATCACTTTCAGAGTCACGCTATGAAGAATCTAAGGGCATCTAAATTTCCTGAAAATAACCCCAGATTGAAGATGAGTATTGTATCAAGATTAAGTCATTTTAATTCCTTATCTGGGTTTTTAATCAAGCATACATTGATTTTGTCATTACCACTGTTAACACCTGCTGAAACCGTGCCCTTTTGCGTAGGGCGCGGCTCACGATCCCAGTTATGTTAAATTTGTATTTAAATAAATCTGCATAGGAATCGAACTTGCCTATTAATTTGTGGCATCGACTAGATACCCACGTCTATTGTCAATGTCAGTGTCAATGCAAAAAAATAATCAAACCATACAGAGATTTCCAACGAATAAGGTAAAATCTGGGGTTGATCATGAATGGATCGCAAAGTAGATTCTGTGCAAAGAATTAACGAATAGTAGACAGGATTTCGGTATATTAATTTATTTCCGAATTTCAAAAATGTTTATCTTTCGGATGATTTTATTCGGAGGAGCAATCAAAGAACCATTCGTGTAAAGATAGAAGTAAACGAGGAAAGCTTTTGAAATGGGTACTGTAAATTACATTTCTAAAGTTTCTCAACTCAGTCATTGACGAGAAAATTTTAATGCTTAGATCAAATTTCGTTGTATCCGAAAAAGAAAAAAATTACCACGAACTTAAACGAAAGAATATACTAAATATACTGTAGTGCAGTGTTATTGAATATTTCTGGATATAGTGTAAGTTCTAATACTATAAATCTTAAATAAATAAATTATTTAATTAGAAAATTTTAAAACTAAATTGAAATTATTGTTTTTTGTCACTCAGCAATAGATACTATAAATAATTGGTTTATAAAATTTCAGATTCCACATTGACAAATGAAACTCTTTGTTTTTAAAATATTGATTCCTCAATTTTCTGATTCTAATACTTTCACTTCAAACCAAATAACTTACTAAAATAACATAAAAATGATTAATCGAAATATGGGAACCACATATGATGATAATAAACTACTTACTTACTTTATATGTTTCACTCATTTAAAAGTTGGTTGCTAAAATTTTGAATCAAACAACATTTTTGTCACTCGTGGTCATGTGATTTTCAATAAAGCTGTTCGTGTTCAGATATTTAATTGATGCATCTTGCAAACAAAACTGTCTCGTTTATGCATTAAATACAATTTCTTTAGAACTTATAATGGCACAGTATTTACTTATTCCATTAATTTTATTTCTGTTCGTTTATGGTGTGCTCAGTTTCGTTATTATTCAATAGGATTTTTTAATTAAATATCCCGTTTTCATAGGTATTTTTCTTAACTTTGAACTTATTCTTAGCTATTTGATTTAGAAATTATATACTTTTACTTTCATTAATGATAAAATGGTTTATCATTTTATCATTAATGAAAGCAAAAATTTTATCGATTCATTTAACAAAATGAACTTCTAAATATTTTCATTACATGGACAATTTTATTTAATTTAAAAATTAAATTATATCTATAATTCAAATGATGTATTGGATTACATTTATTTTTATTATACTTATTTTAAACTTCAATACATAATTAAAATTTATTAACTTGTTTTAAGCAAAATGCAAACAATTTTGTTTAGAATAAGAGAAAAATATTTATTTATAATTGTGTTTACAAAAATAAATTTTGATCCTTTTACTACCATTACTATCTCGTAAATAACAAATTAACTAAAAAAAGTGAAATAATTTTCGTTCTGATATAACATAGCATAGTGGAAAAGTCTTTCAATGCATTTACTTTTATTAACTTTTCATAAACTTCTCTTGAACTTTTTCATTTTCCCAAGTATAACTAAAATATATGTCGATTGCAAAATGTCAATAATGATTTTGATTATATGTTGTCAATATGATAAAACTACACCAGAATTGAAGGTTTTAATAAATTATAGCTTTTTGCATTCAGATGTGTGACGAAAAATAGGCGTTTTACTATTTTTTTCCTGTCACAATTTCATACTGGATCGTGATTTGACTTCTTAACAAATCAATTAGTAGTATATGAATCATTTTTATTATGTCAATAACCTGTCACCGTAAAAACGAATGTAAAGATTTAGTTCAAACTGAGTTGTTATGCGTTAGTGTAAATGAAAGAATTTAAAATTTTATTGTTATCAATATCAAGCTACAAAAAATAAATGAAAATTCCGTTTGTGTGGAGTTTATCACATTTTACCTTAACTTTGAAAATTTAATAGTAAAAAAATATTTATTTCTTCTTAACATTAATTGTATATTGTTCAAAAACATCAATATTTTATTATATGTGGATCTCGAATATATATTCCACTTGATCGAATTTCGTAGGATTCGTCCTTGGAATCGAAATTTTGCGTTACACTTATATTTTTCATTGCACAATAATATTTTTATTTGATATGAAAAATCTTTAAAGACTTTTCAAAAAGTTCTATAATAGATATGTTTGTTACTTCCAGATCAGGACATTGATAAACTTCTTAGTATTCCACTTTGTGTGTGTGTGCATGCAATAGTTTTCTTCCGCTTTTTAGTTTAGAAGCCATTTCTATAGATATTTAGATAAATCAGCCAAAAACTGTTTGATTGTTTCAAAATTTCCCAGAATTATTCCTAAAAATAAAAAGGCCAGCTAAAATATGCCATGTAATTAATAGAAATTGACGATTCAAAATAAATTCATTAACTCAATTGATGCACCTCTTTTTATCCGTTGATTGATCCAATTTTTCAAACATTTGTTTAAACTTACTGAAATTTTTCAAAATGCTTGCAAAGAAGTATGGTTTTTGTTATATTCTTTTCGAATACGTCCAAAACGTTTCTTTCAATAAGATGTAAACTGAATTCTAACTTAATGCACTTCATTTCTAGCAATTCATAAAACTGTAAAATAAACTGATTTGATTTTTCGCAATCTATTTGCTTTCATTCTTTGCTAAAGCATTTGATTTGGTTATAATTGTTATTTTAAAATAAGTTTATGTTAAATTTGAAGGATAGATAATTATTTACGATAAATACATTTCATTTTTATTTCTAGGTTTTAATTACGTTGTAAATATTTAATTTAATTCACAAAAAAATAAATTGAAATACTTGCATGTTATTTTCAAAAAATATATTTATATTAAAAATGAGAATAATTTCAAAAATTTTGTTTTTTGTCAAATATATATTATATATATATATTTATCTATGTTTTAAAATAATTCTAAATTTGAAATTATTTATAATCCTCAAAATATTACAAAAATAAATTCATTACTGATTAAAAGAAAAGGGAAATATTTTATTCTTTGTTCGTCCTAAGTTGAAGAACTTAACATTCATATGCAACTTTCATTTATGACATTATATTTGACTTTTAAAATTTGTCACTATTAATACAAATGCTAGAGATTATGCGACTGATATGAATACGGAGAAAAAAGTTTAAACTAAATTAAATTGATAATTAACAATTCCTTTTTAATGAAACGACATTTTAATCGAGGCAATGCATTTAAATTACTTTAATGATTAAATTTAACTTTTATTCATTTCTAAAATTCCATTTATGAACATTTTTTGCATGTGTTTTGAAAAATTAAAGTGCAAAAATTTTTTTTAATAATTTCTCAAATATAAAATAATTGTAGTTTATGAAATTTGAAAATTAGTTAATTATTAGTTTGAATTAACGTTTATATAATATGAAGTTGATAATTATTTACATTTGTTCTCTTTCATGTTGTAGTGTTTTATTTCATTTTTGAAATGAAAAAATATATATATATTATGAAAAGCCGAGATTTTTCAAACTAACATCTTAATATTTGTCTTCGATAGGTTTGAAAAAGTATCATTGGATTTAGAAGGGTAGCTTTTTAAATTTCTTGCAAACTTTTCCTTTTTCATAAAAAACATTAAAAATGTTTTTATTTTTATTTATTTTTTATTTTTTTTTATTTTTTTTTAAAGTTAACCTGCGAGTTAACAGATAGGTTTAATTTTATTTTATTTTCACATTTTCACTTCCTATGTTTAGTATCTTATACCATAATCTTCTTGAGTAACACACGATGAGAAAGTGCAGTTTAATAATATAATATACATAAACTTCATTTTATTTCTTTTCTAATCTTTCTAAACTATTGATTTCATCAGTGTTTTATTTTATGTTTAAAGAAAACAGCTTATACAAAATTTTACGTAAAAAGTAAAAGGAAAAATTTCTCTCTATATTTTTTCTTCTGTTTAGTACATTGATAGATTAAGGAAAAAGTTAATTTCCAATTAATTTCGTGTGTATAAAAATTGTTTTTAATTATTAGACCAAACAAGAAATAGAAGTATTTTCCTTTAAGCAAATCAAATTAATTTGAAATGTATTTTCTGTTTTAAAAGGTTTTTTATTGTTGTTTGACTCTATATAAAAAGTCAAATAAACCATTTCGATAATATTTTCTTTTTAAATAAGCCATTTTCCAGAAATTAGTGCGGATGCAATTTCCACTTTCACACTTCATAACAAATAAGTTATTGTATTGAAATAGCTTATTTTAATGTTATTAAAATATCTCTTAAAAAGTTATTTTAATAGCATTAAAATAAATACTTAATCTAATAACTATTCCTGTTGGAATGCTTGAAATAATAAATTATGTAATTTCAATTTCGAACGACCTCTGGCCGATGCATAGGAGTGGCAGCTATTCAAAATTCACCACCAATTGTTCCGCCGCAAATCTCCATTTCGGAAGCTGTCTTTCCTGATGGATAAAGAGTCCACAGGTTCACTGAAAACGAATTGATTTCTGTCTTCTTGGGCGCTTTTTCTCAGACTCGATCAAAAACAAAATTTCGTGTGAAAATGCGAACACTCTCATTAAAATGCCACTATAAGGAAGAGTGTTCGTTTATGTAAATAGTTCGGGAATTATTATTTCTTTTCTTTCCTCCCTCCTCTTCCTGAAGGTTATTTCAGATGCGAGGCTTTTCTAACGTCCCTCATTGTGTATTCTTCAAACGACCAGATATTGAAAGATATTGTATATTTTGAAGGTTAGATGTTAATCTATTCGACCATAATAGCTGCAATTAGCACCTACCGATGGAAAAAATAGATACGATTTACTTCCCCACCTTCTTCCAAACGCAATATTTGGATATTATTTCATTGTTGGAAGTTGCTTTAGGGCTCGTTTCAGCATGAAGTTGGGTTTTTCTAGAGTTGACTAGGATTCTATTTTTTTTACAAATATTTCTTTTGCAGGTGAAACACATTTACTTCTAATGTTGATGCACTGACTCTTTGTAAAACATTCTGAAAAATATTTGATTTCATGATTGATAATGTAATTGTTTTCTGCGCATTTCTTGGTCTCCATGATGGAGAAATTTGTATAATAAATGTGTTCGATAGTGTAAATGAAATTTAAAAAACCACATACTTGTGAAAAGCATTTTTCACCGAATACTTTGTTATATTCCATCTTTTAAAAATAAGTTTGCGAAATTCTATTTGCTAAATATCCATAAATGTGTGAATAGTAAATATATTAATCTTATATAAAGTACAAATATAATATTGCTTTTAAGATTATTCAATCTTTGTCTTATTTTAATTATAATTAAAAAAAACTTAAAATTGTTGCTAAAAAGCTAAAAAAATAGTTTTTTTTTTTAAATTTAATTGTTTACCTAAAAAATTTCTATTTAATTAAGTTAACATAACATTTTTCATTGCTCTGCATATATTTTTTAGTAAAAAGATATAATAATATTTGTTACGTTAACACTCAATTATTTTTATTGGTCTTTACAATTTTTTTCTTTCACTTTTATACAAACATGGAAAACGGTTTTTTATATTTTCTTAATATAGAAATTATTTATAATTAGATAAGTTTATCGGAAGAGGAGGGAGAGGGTCGTTCAAGTTAAGAGAAAAAAGGGCCAAAATTTTGATTGCCTATAACCTGTCACATCCCGTGTAAACAAAACAAACAATTGGGGACTACTTGATGTCCCCTATCAAAATTATGTTATTATTTTTATGTAGAAATTAAAGAGAAATAAAATTAATTTTTAAGTGACTTAATTTTTTTAAATGCATATTATTAAGAATATAATACACAATGTATTTGTTTTCATAGAGCTGCATAGCATTACAAACAAAACTATTTTTGAGAAATCACAATGTTTATAATTTTTAAGTTGCTTTTCTACAAAATTATCAAATTAAAACAATAATCATTATTATTTTATCATTATTGTTATATTAAAAATTATTATTACGTTATAAACAAAGTTCAGATACGTTCTTATGTTGCAAACAATAAAAAAAGGGAATGCAAAATAATCATTCTATATTTGAACACATTGATTCAACTGATTTGAAATAAAGTATATATTTTATTGAGAGCTAATTTAATAATTTTAACCTGGTAAAATGAGAGCACGAAATAAAATTACCCATATAAAAAGTTTTTTATATTTAAATATTTTTAAAATTTTATAAACAATTTTAAAAAAAATGACTTTATGGATAATTATTTTAGTAATTTTAACTTCAGAAATGTAAATATTACCTTTACATAAATCGCTTGAAAAATAAAAGATTTAATCGTAATGAATGCCATTAAAAAATTTACAAATTAATGAAATTTGTTGCCACGGTTCGAAGTGAACAAAAAGGACTTATCAGTGACAAAAAAAAATTGATCTGCAAAACATTTTGTTTTTAAATTTGTGTTTTTACGAGCACCCAACCCTCTGTTAATTGGAGGCTGGAATAAAGCGGGTGGTGCGCCATTGTTATCTAAAAAATCTAACAAACAAAATAAAAGGCAATTTTGAAAAGATTGGAGGTGATCCACCTAGGTGGCACATTTAAAAGGATTCAGCTCTAAACCTGCCATGTAATTTTTTCCACATAAAAACCATCATTTATATTGCACGTGAGTACGTCCCCCTTATGATCACGTGTTGAACGAGTGGATGTATAAATGCTTCGAATATTCTGTTTCTTACTATTTTCTGTTCTCATAGACAACGAGAAACAGCAGCAAATATCATTCTTTCTATAAAGAAGTTTTTAACTGTCTTGTAATGACTTTCGCTCTATTTCGAAAATCTTTGAAAGTCATTTGAATTTATTCCATCTCGGATCGTTTGTCAGATTCTAATATGAGTTCTATTTCTAAATAGAAACTAAATACAAATGTGGTTTATAGCTCTTCGCATTTGTATGTTAAAATCGTTTTTCTCATGCATCTTTCTATATTATGCTACCTTAAACTATTTCAATTAATTCTTTTTCTCCTTTATATGTGATATTTTTCAATGACAAAAGAGAATTTTTTTTAATTATTATATATTTTTTAAACTATATTTCTATATTCATTTTTAATATTTTCAAAATCAAATTTTTTGTATTACTTGAACTTAAATAATTGTATGATACTTTATATCATAAAATAATATTGTCATGAAACAAATTAACAATTCTTATATCAAACAGATCTTCTCTATTTTGCAAAAAATAAAATAATATTTAAAGATCGTTTTCATAAATTGCTTGTAACTTTAAAGCATTTGAATGTCTGATGCTTATAATTCCCGAGAAGATTTGTTGTTGGTATTCATATATCTAAAGCGAGAACTCTCGATTCTTTCTTACGAGAAGAAAACTTTTTTCCATCCCTTTAAAGCTCAAATAATGTTTCGCAAAAAGGAAGTTATTATTTAAATGAAAATTTTGAAAAGATCACAAAAGAAAAAATCAGCAAAGAAATGCTATTTCATTTGAAACGTTTTTCTAAGCTACAAATTTTCTTGTATTATCACTTAAAAATCTTATAAAGGATTGTAATGAAATTATCATTTCATATAGATTATTAAAAATTAAAATATTTCATGTATACTTTAGAAATTCAAAATAAAATTATTGGCTGTAATGAAAATTCACTATGAAAATTGAAATTATTTCCGAGATAATGTTAATAAATTATCTTATTTTGATGTTTAAATACTTTTAACTCATTGAAGAACATGGTTCGTTTTAACTTTTCTCATGCTGGTTAACAGGCGTGACTGGAAAAGAAATATAAGGCTCTCTTACAACTGGGAGATACAAAAATGTCCTATAATTGAAACGTACTTTATAATTGCAGAATATTTGCTGTTTTTTTTTTAAATTGATGAGGAGTAAATCTTAAATGCCATTGAATACTAAGCTTAAGTTTTCCGAATCTGTTGCTTAAGAGTAATAAAAATAAACGTGTTTTGTAATAGACACGTTAAATATTACTCTAAAAAAGGTGCAAATATAATTCTGAATCAAGCGTAAATGTTGTTACAGTGTTATTTCATTGAAAAATAGTTACGAGCATAAAGGGGTACACGAATTAAGCGAGTTTTCAAAAAACACAAACATCAGTTTGTTAGATGTTTTAGAAGATTTATATTCAGCTATTAAAGCAAATAAATAACCTTGGTACGATTTTACTACAAGATTATCTTATATTAATATGTCATGTTAGAATCGTGCTTAAAAAATAAATGAAAAATTTCCTTTTAATGTTACTTTTTAGAAATTTTAGGTTTAATGTAACTTTAAATTAAATTACAGTTGTTGAGTTCAAAAAAATTACATGTGTTTGTAAGCCAGTGATGTCATTTTGCTCAAATTTAAAGTTAAACCATGTAATAGTACACTTAAAAATATTATATTTTATTTCTATATGTACGTATGTATAAGAAATATCGGAAAGTTATTGTGTGCATGCCTCTAGTTTTCTTGTCCTACATTTTTTAAATTGACTCATTTTGTAATCGGGTATTTTTAAAGAGAAAAATTTATTTTCTGTTAGTAGAAAAAATTTTTTTTGTTTGTTTCCCCCTGGAGCTCTCACTTTAGTTTCTCAACTTATCATTATATGTATATTTCATCAATATTTAAGCGTACTCAAATACCCCGTAGAGCTCTGTACCTTGAAATATAGGGTCATGGCTCTTTGGATTGTGAAATTTCTCATCGACTGCGTAAATTGATGTTTTATTTCTCTTACTAATATCAATATACCACATATATTCAGTTTTAAAAAAATATTTAATTGAAGCTTGGGTGTTGGTTAAAAGATGATTGGCTTTTTTTCTTTTTCTTTTTTTCAATTTAATTTCTCAAGAGAACTTCTACAGCTTTTGTTTTGTTTTCTTTTTTTGTAAATAAAATTTGGCAACCTTGGTCCAGTCTTCTCGTTCTTACTCACACAATTCTTTTCCTTTTCCGTTTATATCTTGCAGCTTTTAAATTTTGATGCGTGAAAGATGTTGGGCGTTACTGGATTTCCCACGCCCGATTCCGTGACTCAGTTGTTTTTCAAGAGAAAAATAAGAAATTATTGATTTCTTTCTCTTGGCATGTGAATTGAAGTGAATAGAAGAGAAGTGCTGGTTGTTCTAATTTGTTGATAAAGAGGTGCAAAATACTGATAAAGCTCCATGATGAGATGACAGAATGCTTGCAAAAAATATTAAAATGCTGAGAAAATAATTTAAATAAATTGGATACTTTTAATCCTATACTTTATTATGCTTTGGTGAAGCATGTATGATTGAATTAATTCTATATCCATTTATTTTGGTTTTAATATAAATCTTAATTGCGAGAAGAGTATGTTTTTAAATTTTAGAATCCGTAAGTTAATCTTTTAAAAAACGCGCGATTAGAAATATTGAGTAAGAGGAATCTTATTTTCCGTTTTTTATATTAGAATAACCTGAAAAGACTTGGAGTTCAATTGTTAGAATTATTAATATTTAGTTATATTATTTATGAAAAAGATCCTGGATAATGTTTATTTTAATATCATAAATCAGTTAATTCAAACTATACTGTAAAATCTTGCCTGAAACTTTCTCTTGATATTTTCAATTTTCAATGAACAAATAATATTCTATTCTTGTTTTTTTAAATATTGTTCGAAATTTCTGTGTTAGACAGTGGAAAAATGAATACAACCTTTCATTTTATATTGGCAGCTCTGTCAATCACTCTACTTTCCTATTTTTTTCACTTTAAAATTAAAATTATCTTTAATTGAATCTAGATTAAGAAAATTTATAATCTAATAATCGATCATTAACTTTAAGAATGATGATTAATCGTATGATTATTTGAATACACCAAATCACACAAACATACTAACATAAATATTTAAGTAATTTTTTTAAAAATAGGTATTATTTATGTTACTAATTTAAGCTTTATTTTAATAATAAAATAAATATTTAAAATTTCCTAAGCATGATAAAAGAAATAATAAGCATTTACGATATGTTAAAAGTAAAGGTATCAAATTCGTATTATCTCAAAGTTTACCTTCTTCTCTGTTAAAATGCTTCGATAATTTTTGTATTTGTTCCTCTTAAAGTATGTATATTTCTCGATGCATTCCTCAAATTTCAAATATCGTATTCTCTAGATACAATAAAACCAAAAGAAATTGACTTACTGCCTCAAAATTATCAATTCTCCATGATTCATCCAGGACAGAAATATTCCTTAAAATTGGTTTCGTAATTTTTCACGCAAATGTAAGTTACGGATAATCATTCATCTGAAAGACGAAGTTGTTCACAAAATTTATTACTAAGTATATGCTGCTAATTTTCTAGCAATATTTAGATTCTTTTGTTATGATTTATTCATTTAGAACATTTTTCATTATTTTATTAAAAAAAAAAAAAAAACAAATTACAGTATTACAATTATATTTCGTACGCTGTCGTGTAATACTGAATATCATGAATTGACAAGCTTGTGCTTCTCCAATTAACGCCCAGGTCACAAATAAAGTAAAATGAATGCGCTTGTGGGGTGTTTATTTTCATTTTTATTTTTTTCTTTGTAATCATTGCTCTGTGTTTTAGTTTTATGATATGAAATAAAATTTTCTTTAAATGTATTTCTAATATAACTTTTTATCATAACATAACTGTCATAAATTTGAAACATGTTTTGCGTCTCAGTACTTCTTGAAATCATTGATACCTGATATTCTCTTATGCATTAATGAATAATGGGCATTAATCATGATTGAAACATTTTTATAGGATATACATATCATGAATCTTACCTATATAATTTATCTTGACATAGGTTTGTTCTGAATCTTTCATCTCCAATTATCATTCATTTCGTTTCCGAAACGTGTAAAATAATGAAAATTTGTATAAAGTAGCACATATTATATTGATAAATCTACTTTTTGATAAGAAAATTTCCATCAATTCTTAATCCAAACCTTATCATCATATATATTGGCAAACTCACGAAGTTAGATTGGTATGCGCATGTTTTGAAATTGAAGCTAGATTCAGTTATCTCACTCTCGATACATCTTTCTATTGTTTCCCACTGTTGTGAAATACCGTATCTTAGGTTAACTGTTTAATGGATCTTCGGCATCTCGATTCCGCCTCCTATATTGGAAGATGAATGAACTTCCTTCAACCCTTGCCGAAATTGCGTAAGAGGCTCAATTATCCATTACGCTTCGATAGTCCCTCGCTTTGGTGATTAGTTGACACCTGTAATTAACAATTATGGGCGTTGGGTATCACGAGCCATGCTGTCCGATTTTATTTTTTCCTTGTCAGTTTACGTTGAGGTGAAAGTGTTTTATGCGAAGTAGTGTTACCAAACCTTGCAACTACTAATCCTGCTTTAATGTGAATTTTTAGTGCGATATTTTATTCTTTCTTATATTTTATATTCATTTCTTTTTTGTAAAATGTATTTTAGAATTGAGAGTAAAATAATTGATTATATTTTGACCACTTGTTGGTTTTACCAAATTTATTTCATTCTACTTATTAATTTATCTTCTAACTTTTATAGCTGTATCACACAGAACAAGGATTTTGTTCCGTGTGTAGTTTCAGTAAAACCGTTATAGTTCTTTCATAATTTTTATTAACTAGCATGTTATGGATTCCAGAGGAAAACGTGTACATAGTTTATCGGACGAGAAATTGCAATTTGGTAAATAATATTTTCTACTTGTTTAATTTTCTTTGAAATGCTACTTTGCGTTATGAAAGTAAGTCTCACGTATACCTAAGCTGAAAACAATTTGGATTTAAAGGCTAAGCAATTTGTTTTAATTATTGAGCTATTAAGTTGGGGTCTCCTTTTGTCAGTGTTCCAATACACTTCTTATTGTTGGTAAAAGCATAACACATACACTTGCAAGGAATTTTTTCTCCCTTGAATTTTATTTAGGTATTTTGTACTGATTGATTGAGTTGATGTTTATCACGTTTTCTCCTCCAGTAGGAAAATAAAAACTCTACAAAATCTAAGTTTTTCCCATGTTCTATTGTCAAAATCCATGCCACCAAAGTCCTGTTTAGAATTAGTTCGTAATACCTGATCTGGGGATATTTTTTCTTTAATGCATCAAAGCAGAGCAGATAAAAAGCATTTACGGGAAAAAAAGAAAAATTATTTAAGCTGTGAAATGATTTTATTAAGTTTTGCACAAATAAAGTATACTATCTATAAACATAAAAAAATTGAAATTTAGATTTGTTCTTTTTTAAATATAATATATTTTGTTTCAAAATTACCAAACTCATCAAATAAAAATTAAATATTTGGGTACTTCACAGTTTAAAAATGTATTATTCAATATGTTTCCGATTAAAGTTGTCAATTAATGTTATTTTTTTTTAATTATCATTTTAATCATGATAAATGCTTCATTTAGAAAAACCCTTCATATTCACAAAAACTATTCGAAAAAGCATTAAAGTATTGGAGAGTTGAAAGATTTCTCTGATGATGCTAACGAGTTATAGTTCTTCACCCCTACCTGCGGCACAAAATCTCAAACATCATATTCTCTGTTTCATCTTAAATGTCTATATCTAAATTTTATGTATCGAATATAAATGTAAATAATATTCAACATTCGAAACTGCCCAGTAGTTACAAATTTTTCGTATTGAAACGGATAACACATCATTAAAATTCAGTAGCTACAACTATGAGATTTTTTTGCTATACATTTTTTTAACTCCCAGGGAGGATTTTGCAAATTTTAATGGGTCTAAATGATGAATCGGGTTGAGAAAACATAGAAATTTTCCATCACTCTCACCGACAAAACTGCATGTAGGAAACAGAAACAACAGTGCGTCAACCATTTCCCCTATTTGTTTTAATCACATAATTATTTGTATTCACTGATATTGTTAAGAAGATGCATCATTTTTTATTTTACATTATTACAATCCTTATTTCAAAGCTGTGCACCATTTGTATTGGTTTATGAGTTGCAGCCTCTATTCATGGGAGGAGATTGTGGCTTGGTTATTTAAGGCATTCGCTCTCATTATTGAAGGGTAATGAGTCCGAAACCCGATCAAACCAAAGACCCATCGTGTTCACTGATGACGGCTGGTCACGTAAAATATGACCTGTCGAAGCTATGCCCTCCATGTCTATTGATACCTCTCAGTGGACAGGCTAAATCTGAGGGCTTTCTGTGTGGTCCCCTGCTTCTAAATTAAGACGACCTTTTCCATTTCGGAGGAATGGTTTCATACCTATTGAGTGCCTTACTGTATAAGTTGCCATCACTTCGTTGTTCTAAAAAGATGAAATATCCTTGGTAACCGGGATTGACAAATTAAAAAAAAAACTTTTATGGAGGACAAAAAAATTGCTTATAATTTTTATTGATTTCCGTTAACGGAATTCTTGAATTAGATGGGTAGAAATCAACCTACCCCACTAATTAAAGAAAATGAAGTTAGTAAAAATATTATCATATAATGTGACAGTAATTGATTCTTAAACTAAGTCATTCTTCTGAATGTGGTCTCCATTAGATTGATCAGTCCTCGAAAAAGACACACCCTGCCAGGTATTATTTTCCTACCGATTTGTTTCACTTATGAAAGAGTTCAGACAATCGATCCTGTTATTTTCACAGCTTTGCTCTTTGTACAGAGATAAGCATCTTAATTTTATGCTGGCACATGATGTGTATTTACATATCACTGCTTTCATTTGACATATTACTACAGAAGTTTGTAGGTGAGGTAGTTCCAAATTGGTTAAATGTATCTATTACTTCTCTTATTCCTTTTCAGTGTATCATGTTTCCAAATCTATTGACAAGAAAAGTAAAACAAATGACTACAACTGTGCAGTAAAAACAGCATAAATATCTACGACTGCATTCACAAAAGATTTGATCACGCATTAAATATAGTAATCCTAAATTTATTGAATTTTGTATTTTTTTAGATGGATATTTAGTTAGCCATTTTAAATATTTTGTTACTAAAAGGGCTTTATAATTATTTGCCTCATTATTTCATTTATTTGGCTATAAAAATGTCATTTTCTCCAATAAATGATATCCAAGTCAAGGGAAACGATTGATAGTAATTTTCGTTATTTACATTTGTTTTCTTTTCAGTTTTCATAAAAAATTTGATTATTATTGATTTTTGAAAGCATTTATTTATTTATTTTTCTGTATTGAGAAAAATGTGAAACACATAATTCTATCATGTAACCTTCCATGAAATTAAATCTGAGCAAATAAAAAGCACATTGAAATTGCTTTTTTTTAATAAAATTAAAATCTGATGAAAACTTATGATTTGCATCAAATTTAAAAGCTTAATATGGATAGACTTGAGTGTATAAATTTTTGAATAAATTCAAAATATTATACATTTAGAGAATACAATGCATTTCCCATTACTATTAATAATATAAGAATAAGTGTTTTACATAGATATTTAAAGCTCAAGCATCAATCGGCTAAACAAATGTTAGCTAAATATAGTTTTTAAAGTATATTATAAAAAATTAATTTAACTCATATGTATTTGAGTATCAGCTGTTTGCGAACATCCCTACGTACTTACTATGAAAATGAAATCTTAAAAATGGAAAGAATTTCCCTAAATATATTTTTATGCAATCGTTGAACATTAATTTTGATGTTATTATAAAAATCGTGTGCATCAACATAATATAGTATCATTCCCCTGTTATTAAAATAACTATACTACTTGTATCCAATCTCTAAATTAGTTGTACTCTTCATTCATCACTCCTTGGATGTGCACCAGTATGAACATAATATATGGTTTTATAAAATCCTTTTAAACGCTTAATTTTTATGCGTTACTTCGAATTAGATTGTAAGGTTCATTAATAATAGTTTGTGTGCTATTTCAAGCCCATTAAATATGCTAATAATAGCTAATTTGCTATTTAATTGTCGGTGCACCACTTTCATAATTTAACTGTTAATCAACATGTACACCATATAAACTAATCATGAAATCATTAACGTGTTATACCTATCCTTTTATCATTTCATTGATTTATCGTTTACACCCGTATATAATGATCTTTTAATCATTTACTTCATTTTATTTTTGTTTATATTTAAAGTACCACTAATTAGGATCATTTTGCCCCACATGCTGTTAGAGATAGCTGATGACTCTTTGTTCATTTTGTTATAAAACAATTTGCATTTGGAAAGACCTTCAGCGACACTTTATTCGGAGTTGAGTCTCTTTTGACTCAAGGAAAAATCACTTGTTTCGCGCTTCAATTATCAAGACACATAACAGCCCGAAAAGAATTCGTACGGGTTTGTGAATAGGCTCTGGGAAGCAAACTTTGGAATCTTAGGAAAAATAGCAGGTTAACATTGTATGGTGCCTGCTTATATCTGTTTATTTTCTCCGCTCTTGATTTGCCCAAGAAGATGCTTGTGGTAGTTTAAGATTCGTACTAAAAGATAGACAATGCCTTGTAAATTCGTATAATTACAGTACGATGTTGACGTTTAAGTTGGCACTTTCCTCTTTGTACTTCGATATATATCAAAAAGACATTGTGTTTTACGGGGTAAAAGTATTTTAATTCCGTTAGAATCCATATGCTTTAATCCAGATTAAAATTTTGTTAAACGGTGGGAATTTTGGCATAAATATATAATTTCCTGATCATGAGACTGGACTTTTACCAACTTTTAGATAAGATTTAATAATAGATAAAAAAAGATTTATAATTTCCCTTTACATCAGATAATATAATTGATCATTTAATATGAAAAGAAATCAAAATAAATCAATATATTCATGCTTTTCAAGTAAAAAATGAATATACTTTAGAACAGAATATATGTAAATAATTCGTATAATTAAGTAGCCTTTAATTTATAATTCTTTAATATATTTTAAATGAATTACTTAATGTGGATAATAAGAGTAAAGCTACTAATTAGGCTTATTTCTAGATAATTTTGTATAGAAATTAGGTCAGCTAACCTGATTGCCTTATGAGAAATTTTTATTGAATATTTCCCTTCCTTTATAAATACAAAACTCACGACTATGCTAGAAATTCAAAGCATTCCCAACTATATCCATTTCAAAAAATATTATAAATCCCTATAGGAAAAATATGAATAAAAATTCAATTTTACGAAATTTAATTATAAGATGAATAATATGCTCTTTTCACATCATGTACACATAAAAAAACTTTAGTTTTCCTGTTTATTATTTAATAAATTATCTTGTGAAATTTAAAAGATTATTCCTATATAATTATATTCTTAAACATGAAAAAAAATTAAAATATGAACATTAGTAAAAAGAAATTCACTATTTATAGTAGTAATTTTTTTTAGCAACCAATCTAATTAATATAAATTGAACCAAAAATATTTCTTGTTTCTTATAATAACTTTTGTTTTATACGTTTTTCGATTTTTCAAATTCCTGAATAATAATGTAAGAAAATTATGTTTTATAACTTTTTTATTACACATTAATTGTTTCAGACGTTTTCTTTGAAAATATTTACAAATTTACCATTTTTAAATAAATTTAATTATGAAAAAAATTAACATTCTGTTTTTACACGTTTTGCATACTATATTCTCCGTGCAATTTGCTTAGAGAAAACATCGCCATCTCGATTAGGATTATAAATTAGCTAAAAAATGTATTGTTGAAAAATATTGATATAAAAAATAATAAAAGGAGCTTTTTTTAAAATTATTGAAACGTGTTATACACTTTATATAATTCGAATATTGTTATTTAGGACGAACACTGGTTCGTTCTTGCATCCGGAAAAAAAATAATTATGGAAAAATATGTCAGTAATAAAAATGTGCTTCTAAGAGTACTTGAGTGAGATGAATATAAAACTTTCTTTAACGGTGAGAAAAGATTAAACAATATTTTTTTTTTCATCTCTCTTTTTATTTTTTTCTATTCATACTTATTAAATTAGCTTATAATTTCGTTAGACCTTAAAAGTAATGTTGAGAAACATTTGAAATTAACGTAATCTAAAATAATCAAATTTAATTATTCATCATATCATTCCATCATGGAAAATGACCAACTGGCAGCTGAATGGCCACCACTCTGATCCTCAATTCTACAGATCGTGAATTCGATTCTCACTTAAATCTGGATGATTGCAATGGCACGAAATCTATTTTGAACTGTAGGTCGTGGAAAAATCAGCCGTCAGACGCAAAAATTAATCAAAGGTAACAAACTAACCAAACCAACATGAAAAATACTGTCATAATATATTGCGTTAAATCTTAAGCTATTTTTTGTTCATATATTTAAGGTTCTTGAATTACAATTAATTTTGAAGAATAAGTACTTATAAATAAAATTATTTAAAATTAAGTTGTGTTTTTCAAGTTGCGTAATTGATACAATTCAAGTACTCTAACATTAGTTGTAATCAAAAAGTTAACGCCTCCGCCCTATTTTTAAAAGGCTAATTTTATAATTCTAACTCCAGACTAGAATTAAAATATTCTGTTTGCCCAACTATCGACTATGCATTTAATCAGATTTTTATTTAATTTATAGAGTAGATCTCTCATTTATCATGATCAATTAAATCTTTAGTTTCACGTTTACATTATAAAAGTTCATTAAAATTATTTATAAAACTGAAATGTATTATTTTCCTTGATTCTCGCATGCTTTAAAAAGGGAAACCTTATCACGATGTGACCCCAATTATTCTTCTGCCTAAAAGAAACAAGGTGTTAATTAGACACACTTTTTTTTAATTTTTAGACTTTTCTTGTAGTTACTCCCTATCAGTTCATGATAATTAAGTCTTGATATCATGTGATCTACAATTTTATATCATGTATTTATTTGAATACAGAAGGTACTTTTAATAAGGACAAATAAGAAAGTGTGGTTGGGCGAGAAACCACCTTTAATTCTATTCTTCTGGTGAATTCTAAAATTTAATTACTTTTCTTATTCTATGAGTTTTGTGTCTTCTTATTTTTTAAAAGAAGATGTTTTTAGAGAAGCATAAATGTTAAAAATTCTTTTGTGGCTAAAATCGTTATCCACAATTATGTGAGGTTCAGAAGTCCTATCCTGAAATCTTTTCATAAATTAAGTTGTTTGGAACAGAATTTTGAAATTAGAAAATTAAAATTGAAAAATGAATTTTCCTTCATTTTTTAATTTTTTGATTTCAAAATTTTAATGTTAAATAAAAAAATAAATAATATAATAAAAATCAATAAAATAAAAAAATAAATGTAATAAAAATAAATAAAAAACATGTGATGTTTTTTATTTATTTTTACGAAGCATTAGAACATCTTTATGAAATAATTGGATATTTTTCTCATAATATTTTTACCTATAAAAATCTAATGAAATTAATAAAATATATAAATGTGAAAGCTATAATAAAAATGTTTATGAATAAATAAATGTGTCATCTTATATTTAATTTTTTTATAGGCCGCGAAGACTTCAGCGGAATTGATAACGAAGCCTTAGATTTTAGCGAATTAGAAGATTACCTGAACAGTGACGGGGATAAAAACAGCAAGTAAGTCTTAAATTGCACTTATAATCCGATTGCAGCTGTAGCGGGTCCTCATTATTTCTTTCATTTAAAGGTTATTATTATGTGACTGCTTCGTTTGTATGGCTATAATTATTTACTTTCATATATTATTTTTATATTCGTATTTTTCTCTTTTAATATGGTAATTGTGGAGTTAAGAAAAGTTGATTGACATGCTGATAATTTTACGTATTTATTATTTTTCTCTGCGAATACATATATAAACCAGATCTTTTACGCGATTTAACCGAAAGCACTTATATTGAAATTTTAGCTATGCTTCAATTTGTTTTACATTCCAATTATACTATTTTCTAACTTCATTCTTTTTAAATTGATCGATTTCATAATAAGACTTGGGAAAATGGAGTCAATTTTGCTTTTATTTTTTTACATCATATTTTCGTTTTTATTATGAGTTAATTAATGCTAATTTTAACCAAAAGACATTTAAATGTAATAAATTTCGATATTATAAAAGGATTGAAAATAAAAGATTGTCCTTCATACCCAGTGTGCTTCCGCTTATGTAGTCATTAAATTCTTTTTAATGCAACTAGTAACTTATAATGCACTAAAAATCACTCACACTGTTTTATATACGTTTTAATAAATTATGAATTTATGCTTTGTAAAAATTTCTTAGGATTTCTGCAACTGTCTTCCCGCTGAAAAAAAGTCTTATTTTCAAATATAATTTTTAAATAACATAAAAAATATTCCTCATTGTGAAATCGAACTTTTTTGAACAATATAAAATATTTAACTTCAATTTGAAAGGAAAATTCTATGAAGTACTTTTAAAATAATAATGAAACATGCATTTTCTTTAAGAAGAATGATTTGGGTAAATATTAATTTTCCTTGATAGATTATATCAAAAATTTAGATAAAATGAAAATATATACTTAAAAAGATTTTTTGATATTGGTAAACAGTAATGCCAAACTCTTTTCATTTAAGTAAATTTATTTAAAATACGCTTTCTCTGTAAAGGTTTGTAATCGCTTCCCAAAAATATTGACATTTCATTTGATTTATTCGAGAATTTTTTACTTTTTTTTATTTGATAAGATGTTTCACCATTGTCGTGTGAAATGCAGTTTTTAATGCATTAAAAATGTTTCTTCGTTTATTCTTTGAATTGGTGCTCATAATGTATGTTTATAAACAAAAAATAAGGTTTCATTTTCTAAATTGTTTCCCAATTTTTTTAAAAATAATGATTTAAGTTAATTTATTTGGAGGAAAAAGAAGTTATTACTATCAGAGAGAATACAGACACCTGTGGCTTGCTGATTGTCATTTTTGTGCCTGTCACCGTTGCCAGATTCCGCTTAATATATTTTAGAATTATTTTTATTTAATTTACTATGTAAAAGAATTTAAGTCCTCCCCTCTGCGGGAGTTTCAGCCGAACTGGTAGCCGAATAATTACTGTTCTGACTTTCGGTTTGACAGTTCGTGGATTCGATTCGTATTTCAAGTTTGAATATTTCTAGAGATATGAAATATATTTTAAAAATTAGGACCAACCCTAATTAATTAGACTTCGAGTGCCGAAACTTACTGTTGACAGACTAGAAATGGAACTCAGTTCTCATAATGATTTTTTAGAAATTATTTAAAACACTCTGCATAACTCGTATATTTACATTAAAACACAAATTTCAATCATTCTCTTAAATAATATCAATTGGCGTATTAATCTAATTTCTAAGAATTTTACAATTTATATCTTGAATAAAAAAAACTGTTAGAAGTCCAAAAGTAAAAACAGAATTCGAAAAAAATTAAACCAATTAAAAAAATTTTTATTACTTATATTTGAATATTTTTAAAATTAATTACTCAAGCATTTTGATGATATTTATTTATTAGCTTTTTAAAAACCTTTTGAACATAGAAAAGTTCTTACTGTGTCTAATGAATCATTTCTAAAATATGGTTTCAAAGTACGTTTCAGCAATTTTCTTCAGTTGTAAAATTTCTAAAGCTTCTCTGGTTAATCCTTTTTCTTACTTGAACGACCAATTTTTGTTTTAGTAAAATACGTAAAAAATGTTAATATAACAATTATTACACAATTTTCGATTAAGTATACATTGATCATTTGAATCTTTTGTACAAGCAATTAAATTTTCATCAGTCTTTGGTTAATTATTAACGATTTTGTACCATAATGAATTAACATATTAAATGAATAAATGCATCTGTGTAACACACCAAATTGTTGTTGTTGTTGTCGTTTTTTTTTTTTTTTTTCCCCCTTTTCTGTTAAATACAATGATTAATCATAAAATTACAAAAATGTTGAGCTTAAACTATATTTCAGTAATGTTATAGTAGTTATATGTAATATATATTATGTAATGTAGAAATTATTGCGAGATTAAAGTATACAATTCTTTTATACTTTAAATATAAAAATTATAAATATATACAATAAATCTCCTTAAATACTGATAGAATCAGTGAAAATTTCATGGTAATAATTGTTTTTATAAATTATTTAAGGAAATGGATGTAATTATTTTATTTTACTTATTTTTATTTGTTTTTTACTTTTCAACTACCGAAAATTTGTGTGGATTATATATATATATATATATATATATATATATATATATATATATATATAATAGAATTTTTAATTATTATTTATTTATTTATTCATTCATTTGTTTAGTTTTTTTTGCAATTCTTATGTTGTTTGATTTAATAAATAGGATTTTTAGTGATATCATTATCACAGAGATCTTTATTAAATCTTAAAACAAAAGTATTTTTTGATAGTTTTCCAAATCCTTAGTCTAGTTTTATTTTAAATTTGTTTGCATCTTCATAACCACTTATTGTTGTTGCAACTATTTCCTTTGCATTATTATCATCACCTTTACTGTAATTATTGACACGAATATTATAGAAAATTTGTGTTAAATACCTGATGCTTCCACGTTATCAGTTATGTTCATGTAATATTTTAATGAAGATTGTTCACAACTCCAATATTATTTTTTCCTATTGTACTGATAAATATGTGAAATTTTCGATTCATACCTTTTGTTTGTAATGAACTCAGCAGTATTTAAAACAACCTTTTTCCAAAAATTGATCAGTAGGAACCTAATTGCGGGCCCAAGAAACACATTAATATTGGACAGGAGGACGGTTATACTTTATTTAGATTTACACATGATGAATTTGTTCACATTAACCCTGATTTTGTTTGTTACTTTCATAAAATCGTGAAACTTATAGTACAACAGAGAACAGATTCTTGTTGTATAGTCGTGATCTCGATTGAAGAATGTTCACGCATATTAAATGAGTTCAATTACATTTTTAACCAAACAATAAAAAAAATCATTTACTTTTTAAGAAAGTATTTTTGAAATTAGCTTATTAAAATTCAGTGCTGTTTATGAAAAAGATAATTTTGCATTCATATTCCTGGAATTTAAACCAATTTCCATTCTTTCTAAACATTAATGTTTTTTAGAATTAAGAGATTTATATTTTAATAAAACCTTTTCAAAAGTATTAATGCAAAATTAAAAAAATAAATTTTATTTACTTTAATTAATTGAATATTATTGCTTCCAAAAATACTATTATTCTCTCTCTCTCTCTCTCTCTTTTACATATATTAACTTAATCAGTATATACACGAAAGATACTTTTCCATTATCAATGACCCAATCAGTGTAGAGAGTAAATTTTGTAAATATTTTGTTATTAGGGTACAAATTGTTGCCTAGGCTAAAGATAAGAAGGATAAAAGACTCTTTGTGGAAAGTTATTTTATTGTATTTTTAATTATTCAAAATAAAATAAAGGGTGATAATAGTAAAACAAAAGAGAAGTGTTGGATCATAGATAAATGAAATTATATTCCTGTTTATCGTGGAGTCAAAATTAAAAATTCTTTCAGAATTCGAAAACCAGCTAAGTTTTATTACATCTAAAAGGGGAAAAATTGCTTCTAACTTAAAGATGGTCAAAATAAAATGCATGCACAAATATTAAGATTACAAAATTGTATAAAACAATGCTACTTTGAGATAGGGTCGCCTTAATTATGAAAAGTTTACTATTACAACTATAAAATATAAAGTCCATAAACGAATATTTTCTTAAATTTTCTTTTTTCTTCAATTTTTATTGACACATTTTCATAAATGTCTCATTTTTTATGAAATGTTTGCAGAATTTCAAATTAAAATTATTTTTATTATTTAAACTAAATTGCTGATATAATATAAGTAAAACAAGTTCCATTTGCTGTCAAGGATTTTTTTTTAAATTTAATTTAATTTAATTAAAAAGTAAACGGCAAATGTAATTAATATTCTTAATAAATCGCATTGCATTTTATTTTTATCGCCATGACGATTGTTTGCACAGATTTTAATAATGTATTTTCTTATCAAATTTTACTTTGTATTGTTTACTAGTTTTTATTTAATTTAAATGTTGTCACTTTTGTAAAGTTAGAAAACTTGTTATGAGATATTGAAGAATTAGGTATTAAATTTTGATATTGATCTTAAAATTAACAAACAAAGGATATATAAAACATGAAAATAAATGTTTATTCATTAGTATGAAATTCAACAAAAATTATCCTAAAAACTCCTATGCTCCCATAAAATTTGTGTGATCCTAGATGAGCTAAAGAATTCTAGCTTTTGTTGAAACATTACTGCAATAAACTTTATTATATTTGTAGATTATAAGTTATCGACTAAACTTATGTTTTTACTCAGTTTTGCGTTATTAACTTTGATTGCATTTTAAGATTTTTTTATTGAAAATTCGTTGAAATAAATTTTAATGCATAAAGAGTTTGATCAATTCAAATGAAGTATTTCTTTATCCTTATTCGAAATAAAAGTTACTTTATTGTAATGCTGAAAAAATTAGAATGAAAATGGCCACGACTCCTCCTTAATTTCACATTTGTATAAAAATGATAATGAAATTCAGTCGGAGAATTTGTTTTAATTAAGTAGCTAACAAAAATATATTATCTTAACTAATTCAGTTATATTGATTGATATTTAGTTTAACGTTAACCTGTTTTATGTATAGTAGGGAGACACGGCAATCGTATACTTACATGTTTTCTATCTTATAATTATAAACATCAAGATTTGTAACTATAAATCATTCGAAAGTAACTGTATTTGTTGACATTTATCATTACGTATTACATTCGTCTGATTTGTACTTTTTTATGTTTCGGCTAATAATCACTATTTCATTTATATAAAAGAAATATTAGTATTAGATATTCATGATATTTAATGAAAGATATTAGATAAAATTAGCTTAAGGATATAAATTTTAATAAATTCTGTAGACGTAAATGATGATTGATTCATTCTTTTTTGATCTTTCAGAAATAAAATTTGAATTATTAATATATCCTGATTATAATCTCATGTTTAAGTTTGGGTGCGGCCAGTGCACGGTAAACCAAGACCCCTTGTTCAAGGAGGGCCTCATGCAGGGAATGAATGAAGAATGACTTATACATACTGAAACAACAAAGCATCGAACCGCTGAACTTAAAAAGATATCCTAAGCACAGTGGAATAATAAGATCCTTTTGTGCTCAATTTTTCAAGCCTCGTATCTCAGGCACAACTGCGTATGATGGGCTCATTCTCAAGGAAGCCAAGTCTCTGTGCGCTTTATGATATTTTCTCAAACTTCTGATGTGCTCAGTAGTTATAAATGAATAACTTGGAATCTGCCTTTATTTTTCATGCGTAAAGTAGCTTTTATCTTCCTGTTAGCAATATAAGTGTGGGCCCTAATTGGCGGGATTGGTGCAAACAAAAGTAATTCGTGTCGTTCGCTTAACATAAAAATTTGTCTTTTATTGTTGTCTATTGTTTTCGTTGGGAGTTTCGTGACGTTGATCACTCTGAGACAATGGGCGAAGGTCGTCACGTCAATTTGGAATTCACTTACCTTTTAATCATTCCTGTATTTCCCGTTAAAAATAGTGTTTGTCATAATATAAACAAATAATAGTGCTTGTCATGTTAAACGACACTTAAATAATTGATGCATACTTTGATGAGTAATTTTCAATACTTTCACTGTCCGAAAGTCAACTGAATGTGCTATTCCAAATTTATTTGACATCATCTTTTCTTGTTTCATTTACAGAATTCCGGACTATTTTGCTCATAATAAGTTTTATGGGATGATTGTTATTTTATTAATTTAATATTATTATATAAAATTTATGAAAATTGAATCTAAAAATCAAAAATCTTTTTTACATTATATCGTATTCTAAAGTAGGATATGATAAATGTATTTTGAAACTACTCAGTTTGAAACAATTCTGTTACTTTTTAAACAACAATTTTCTTAGAAAATTTTACTCACCTAGCTATATATCAAAACTAAATGTTTTCCCAATAGTAGTATTTCCTAAAACTATCAAACTGATGAGTAAATTAAGTTAGAACTTATATTTTTTCATCATACGTGTAATATACCTTGGGAAAAAATGATTATTTGCAACTAGCATTTATTGAAATTATCTAAAATTTCAAAATTATATGTCGCTGTGTTTTGTAATCTTTTTTAAGTAATCTTATGGATTTTAGGATAATGATCGAATTTATTGATAATTTTCTAGAAGAAATTCTATAAATAATGAATATTAATGTCAATAAAATATAAAAACTTCTATGTTTCAGCGCTAAAATATAAAACTGAAATAAATTTTGACACGTACATGTGCATGAATTGTATTTATATATTATTTATAATAGATCTTTTATAATTATAGGTCTTAGCACTTTTATTAATGTTGAATTTACCAAATGATCACATCTATTTGATCGTATATCAATAATTACTGTTTTCCTGAAGCTAGTCTAAGTTGGTTAATGAACTCTCCACGCTTAATGCAATATCTTATGATATTACCTAATTCTGTACCAAATAAATGTTTTTAGATTTTTAAGAGAAGCTTAAACTTTTCTTACAGATAATACCGTTGAAATTTAAAAAATGGGTCTTAATAATATCAAATGAGTTATACACTGCAGTCGTGCTGTAAAAACTCGTTAATTTTCTGATAATGTAAGAGTGATAAAATTTTACTTCCGAAACTAATAACAATTTAAATATTTCTAGTAGAAAAAATGGTTTTAAAAGTGCTTATTTTTATCCTATTTTTTAAAGATTTTACTATCATTAAATTCCATAAAATCTAAAAATAGCTTACTTTAAACGGTAATAAATTTTCAATAATAATCCAAAAAGCCCAGTGAAACTTCACTACATTGTAAAAACTTTCTTGGGGCGTATTTAGATCTAAAATTGGATAAAGTTTTCTCTCGTCACCATAAGAATTTATAGACAAATTAATGACAATATTAAAAAGTTATTTTTTTCCCCCAATTTCACTAAGTCCCAAAAATTTTGGTTTGAAAATTTTGACCTATAATTGATAAAAGGATTGAGTTAACCCCAAAACCCCAACTAGATGAATATTTCTATACAAGAAAAAAAATTAAAACTATAATGCAACGTTATTCCGAATTTATAAAAACTAACGAATTATTTTATATTTTATTCAAATTAATTCTAAATATGAAACGGGTTTGTGCTCAAAGAATTCGTAGACTACAAATAAATCCCATTGTTTTGTGTACTTTACTGTAAATTCGCCATTAATTTTTTTTTTAACAGTTATATGCTTAGTATTGGATTTGATAAACATGAATTTTTCACGAATTCTGTAATCTAAAAGGAGCGTTAATTTTTTACTAAAAGTTTTAATCTCTGTCGGCTGAATTTAAGGGTTAAATATATAATATAATAATTCTAATTTTGATATAATGCATTTTAATATAACCACGGTAACTTAATTTTTAATATTTATCGAGAAAGTTATAGAATGTTTATTTAATGTAATCTCATTTAATAACTTCGTGAACAGTAAAAATATCAGCACTAGCATATAAATTAAGTAATCAAATATAACTCCCTTTTAAATATTTCTCGAAAGCAATTATTGGACTGTCTCTCCATATTTCCAGGATTGAATAAAAACAATACAGAACTGGGAAATAAATCGATGTATTCAATAATTAATGAATAAAAAATAAAAAAATAAAAATAAATAAATAAAAGAATTTCATGATTTTGACTACATGTACAGCGTGAAAAATGAGTTGGTAGTTCTACTATTGTTTCTTTGCATTTAATCAAATATGAACTGCAAGTGTTTTAAATAACAATGCTCTTTCGAAGTAAAAATAATTTGAATAATGTTAATGAGCAAGTTTTCTCCCCTCATTTAAATTAAACAAATGAAATTATTCGCCATTTATAGTAAACTCTATTAGCATAATAAGCACTCGCTCTATTGTGAAGAAATCAATACGCAAAAGTATTCCGTAATTAAACAAAACCGAACTTTATTTTTATCTTGCTTAAATCAGCAGGAGTCTGTGCCTTAATTTATGTACACCTCCTTTGCTTTCAACAACGTGTCTTGCTAATGAAGCAATGTAACGCGGAAACAGAATTATCAGGATTTCCGTCAAGATACCTATTTAGATGGAAAATTCAGCAGTCTTTATGTTGTTGCGTGCTGCTCTCCAAGCGTGTTTATGGAGCAATTTTGTGAACCACCCTCGGCTTACTGCGATGTACCACGCGAATGCTGAGACTGTGTGTTCGTTACGAATCGCGTTATCACTTTCTTATGTTTTCCAACAATGTAAATGGAGAACCTGATTTCAGTTGCCTTCTTTCATGTTTTGTTTCGATGATTCAAGATGATGTTGTACTTGTTCCCATATTTAAGGCATCAGATATTTAGTTTTAGCTATTGTGCTTATGGATGTACTTTTTTACGTTTGAAATAATAATATCTAATTCTTAAATATGAATGTGGCTTAAAAACTTTTTTTTTCTGCTGAGAATATAGGTTTTGAATGTAAAAAAAAGCAAGCATATTATTCCATGAGTTATTTGTGTGTGTAAAATCCTCCAAATAGAATTTAATGAATTGATAGAGTATCAAAAATTAACAATTAAATGACGCAGAAAATATAATAAACAACTTAACTGAGAGAAAGATCAAAATTGAAATGCTCAAATTTCGAATAAATTCATTTGATAAGGTTATTGGATAGAAATTCTGTAAGTGTTCGCTACATGTAAAAATGGAAAATATATGTATGTAGATATACTAATATTACTATATATAATACATAAATATTACTGAATTTAATGAAATTATCGTAATTGATGGAATTGTACGTTTATTTCCTGTAACTTATAGTAATATTTTACAGCCTAAGTTCTGGTTTCTTTAAAAACATCTAAATGTACGTCTCTTTTTGCGGGCCCATTATTTCACTTATGGAAAGCACATTTATTTCACGGTTCTCCCGGAGATATGTTGCAGATGTCAAAAGTTACAGTAAGAAAACGTACAATTTCATTCTTAGCTTGCTTTTTAAACTTTCAATGATTTCCTCACTTTTTTTCTTTTCTTTACCTTTATTCACTTGTAAATTTGCATTATGTTTTGTGACTTGTAAAATTTCTCCCAAATTGTTTATCTCTTTCAACATTCAACATTAGTTGTTCATCAATGAATCTGTTAACGTGTACCTCTATTATCTGATTTCCTTATGGGATATTCTATAAATATTTCTTAAACGTAAGTCTATTAAAATAAATTTATATGAAATTTTTTGTTTAACATCCGCATTTCCAACTGTTATTCCTAAATAACTCTCTGTCATTTTTATTTTCTTTATTCAGACAAACGGGTTGTTACTTTGCGTATGAGAAATCACATTTAAAAATTTACTAACTCTTAATTCTGGAATCCTACCGAGTACCACCAAAGCCAGTTATTCTTCATGTTTGTTTTTATTATCAAAAAGACTCAATTATATCGTATTATTATCCCTATTATTATTGTTGGGAAAATTATATAAGGGTATAAAA
>JAPDSC010153172.1:0-11575 GCA_026290005.1 Latrodectus geometricus
TTGCATAAAGTAACTCCATTTATTAATATATGGATGAAAAGAATTTACTTGCCGATTCTACCATTCTATTCTAGTACGAAAATAGTGACTTCAATTACAAACTTTGTTTTATGTATATCTTCCTCTACATTATTTTAACTATAATTATCACACACACACAAATATTGGCACACATTTCCGTTATTTTATTTCATGTGATTCTAATTTTAATATTTACAGCAGTAATAAGAATTGTTATACAGACACATCCAGTAGCGTGTTGTTTTATTAAATTTTCATCGTTAAGCAAATAAGCAATATTTTAAAGAAAATATATTTTAATTATAATATATGTGAATGAATTATAAGAAAAATTGCCCGTCATTGTTTAAATTTTATCATGAATGATTATATTAGTATGACGCAATTTATTAACAAAATCATTAATTTAGCTTAGATAATAATGAATATTATAATAAATGGATAATAATGGATATTATAATATTTTAATAAATGGATATCTTCCTATTATAATAAATTTACAAATGCGCAGTTTAATATTTTTACTTTAAATATTTATCCATCAAAGAAAATGCAATTTTAAAAATATATGAGTATCATTAGAAATGTTAGATTTTGTATTCTATATAAAAATCAGGTTCTGATTTCAAATTTGTATAAAATTGCATTTATTAAAAATCTTTTTCCAGTACTTTTTATATAGCAGTAATTTTTATTTGTGATTTAGCTTCTTCAGCTCTTAAAATTGGATTGTAAGCATCATCATGTACATATGTGCGGAGAAATACTCGTAATTTGCTTCGTTAGACACTTCCGGTCTTTTTAACATCTATCGGAGTTTTACAACAATATCTAATTAAATTAACAGTTAGGATAGCTTCTGCTTTGTAACTTACATAATTTATAAATATACTTACTTTTTCATATATCTTAAAAAAGATCGAACTATTATAATTTTATAACAGAAATTTAATGATGACATAGAGGGTAAGAACATTGCCATATTTGTAAAAGATGCTGGAAAATCTCTAACCTCTATCAAATGACAAAATAGAAAACTGACATGCCCTCATGAATTTAAAGCATTGCCTATTCTTTTTTTTTTTATTCAATATGTAAATTATAAATATTTTTGCAGATAAATTATGAACAATTTAGCGATTCTAAAATGGTTTTTCGTTTTATTACATTTTGACATTGATCAAGAGAAGTTCTTGGATTATGATATTTTAAAATAAAATCATAATTTTTTATCAATTTTAGAAGCAGACAATTTACTAAAAAAAAAAAAAAAATTGCATGTATGTTTGTGACTTTACATTTTCGAAATAACAGTATAAAACACATTATTAAATGGAAAACTAGAATATAAAATGTAACAACTTCTGCTTTATAAGGATTTTAACATCCACAAATAAAATAAAAATTTAATTATTTTAATTTGAAATGTAGTGAGTTAAAAATAACTGATATGAACTAAAAAAAAATAGCCATTTTGCCTTTGTAAGACTTTACATAAATACCTTTGAAAACTTAGTAGTTTTACAACAATATTTATTTGAATTAAGTTATGATAGCTTTAGCTTTGTAACTTACATAATTTATAAGTACTTACTTTTTTAAATATCTTAAAAAAGACTAAATTTATTAGGAAAAATATACATATTTTCAGTGTTCAAAACATCTATTAAAAATTTCGAGAAATTGGAAAAGCAATCAGAAATTTTGTATCATCCCGAGAAAATTAGGAAAAGTTTGCAATTTGACACCACGTAGCGAATAGCCTAAGAACCGATTGGCGTAGTAAGGCATTTTAGAATCCACAGCCATCAGGGGTTGATTTTTCATTGATATTAGGCTGTATTCATGTGTCACAAGGGAAAAAATCGGAAAACTCCCAAGCACCCACTAAGATGGACGTGCATGCAATATGCATCTCCCGGTTCCACGAGGAATAGTGGTAGGACAGCACTCTTCAGAACATAAGATCAGAGGTTCAATCCCAGCCATATTTCAACAACAGGAGATTGATATTGCGCTCCTGCATGAACATCTGTCGGCGGAGGGTGCTTAGGAATTTTCTGGGTTTTCTCCTTTATGACACATAAATAAAGCTCACTATTTATGAAGAGTCCTCCTGGAAGGCAACTTACACAATAGATGATAAAATGTCTTACAATGGACTTCAGCTGTTAAGCTGTCCACAACGCATATCCCGTTGTTCTACAGTTTCTGGGCTTGAACCAAGACTTGATGTTCCGAAAAGCGATGTCCTATTATTTAGTCCCACTGAGGCTTTTGCAAGTATTATTTTGGTTAATACAGACTTTAGGTAATTAAAATGGAAAAAAACTAAAAATGTAAAATAAAATTTGTCTAAAAGCATATGAACTGACCTTAGGCAGTAGCTTAAAATCAAAGTTAAGAGTATTTATTCAATGATTTCTCATTGATACTCAAACGCTACAGCATTATTTACAAGAACAATATTGAAGTTTAATGAAAAAATACATTTACATTTTGAACAATTAAGATATTTTAATTGGTTAAAAAATTATCCAATCATACAGGGTTAACTTTCTAATTAAAATCCACCATGTTGATGAAATTTTTGTTTGGTTTACAGTCAGTGATTTGATGCTCACTTTTTTAATAAGAGACCTAATAAGGCTGGATTTAAAGTTCAAAACTGATTTCAAATTACTAAAATCAAACTCATTCGAGGTAGAAGTCGAAATCATAAATTGATGAATTGAATACCATTATCTCATTTGACATAATTTATATGTGCACAGCTTATTCAAACATGTGTACAATGGAGATTAAAAGCTTCAACTCAGATTTCCACAATCCAAGGCTGTGATTGGTCATTTGAAAATTGTTAATACTAACCACATCACATAAAACTTGTTTAATGATAGGAATAAAAGTCCTGATTGGTAAAGAAGATGTCAATCATATAAAGGTATTTTCACATACAAAACTCCTGAATTTTTAAACAGCAATTTTACTAACTTAAAAACAATTGGTTTGAATTAATAAAAATTAAACTGTAATTTTTATTTATTCAAAGTAGTAGTATTAAATTTACCTCACACTTATAAATTAGCACTGACAATTTAGTCATAAAACGCAGCATATGAATTCCTTGTTACGAAAACATTTTATTTTTATATTTGAATAAAAATTCAACTTTTTTTTTAGAAAAGTTCAACTAATTTTGAAAGAAAAAGCCTAAAGAAATATGCAATAGTAACTTTTAAAGTTGACGCTATCTTTCATAATTTTAAGTAGTAACTTGATTCTCCTTCAAAACTTTTTCATGTATTATAGTATATATTTAGAATCTTACAACTAGATTTGTAATATTTTATATAATTTATATAAAAAAACATAAAACCATTTTATTCGAAAAATTTACGTTTTCCACCCAACTAAAGGAATAATATTAACAATATAACATAAAATTATACATTTTTATAAATAGTGATTTAAATTTTAAATAAAATAAAAATATATAGTTTTCATAGAGAATTGTTAAATTTATTATTAATTTTGGTGAAACATGCAAATTGAAAAAAAAGCACGCTTTTAAAAATACAAACATTGACTCTAAATGCTAAAAAAATTTATTAAAAACATTAATTCAAAACAATAAAAATAAAACCTGAAAAATTAAAACATACATCTAATTATTATTAATTGTTTAGAATTTTTTTTCACAATTTTTTTAAGTGCATGTATTAAAAAAAAAGCAAATTTAAAAAAAAAAAAAAATTGACGCAAAGAGATTTTTCCAAAATATTTTATTGATCCTATTTGAAAACTTTCATAAAAAAAAAATTGCCTTACACAATTAAACTGTTGAAAATATAAATAACAACCTATTTTTCCACAGGCAGTTTGAATTATATGCATAGTCAACAAAAATGATAGCTCATTTCAACTTGTAAATAATGCTATTAACCTCATGGTTTGAAATTAGAAGTGGAAGATCCTAAATAAGTGTGAAGCAGTTGTAATAAATATGCCAAGTTTCTGCATAAGTTAGATAACAATAACAAGTTTTAATTCATAGAATATAAATTAAAAACTAAAAATTAATACTAAAGAAATATAAGTAATCTATTACAATTTACTAATAAATAGTTTGTAACAAGTTAGTATTGCTCAAGTTTAATGGTGATAAAATCATTTAAATGGGAAATGTTTGTTTTTTTGTAGCTGAACACTTGTTTTTTTGCACACAAAGGCTAGTTAGATCAATGTTAAAAGCGTGGAATCTAATCACTATAATCACCCAAGCATATAAATATGTAAGACTTAAACATTCTACCACAAGAGCAGTAATGTTACAGAATAATGCAGAAATAGTTTAACACAAACACTATTAAAATCTAAAAGTTACAGTTACAATTTAGTTATTTTGTTTCTGCATCGATTTTTAAAATATAAGGATTACATAGAATTGTCTGTGTGAGATAATACATGTTTGGATGTATAAGACAAATTTAAAATGTATATGATGTATATACATTTATTAACAAATAAATTAAAAAATATTTATACAAATAACTACAAGCTTTTTTCATGTATGTAAGTTAAGCAAGGAAAAAAAAAACACTAATATTTATTAACTGAAAAATAATTTTCATGTACTTTTTAAAAATTACAAATTTGCACCATAAAATTAAAACAATAGTATAAAAATATTAAGCATTTTTTAAAAACTTTTTATTCTTAGAGGTTATTAAAAATTTAAAAAACATGTAAAGAAGATACACAAAATATAAAACACATTTAGTTTATTTACAAAAATACAAAATAATTAAAAAATTTTACAGAAGACTGGCTGAACTCATGCTATCACACATGCTATCTATTTCTTTGGCTGTAGCATGTTCAAGCACAGTAATAGCTTGAACTAATATTAATGTTTTTTGTGTGCTAATGGATTTTAACCACACTCTTCCATTGACACCAACAGCTATTTCGAATTTTGTTCTCTCACCCAAACGTTTTAAAATACGACAATTTGGTGAAAGTAATCTGAAATAATCAAGCACAATACATGATTAAAATTTTAATTTTAAAATAATATGCAAGATACATATAAAATTAAAAATCAAACATTTTATATATTTATCTTTTTATAATATCTATTTTTAAAAGCAAGAATGTTAACATTCTTTGTATAGAAATGTTGTAGTAAAATATTATTAATTAATGTCATTATAATGCCTTGCTGTTAGAATTCATTTAGTACCTTTTCAGAATAAGGGTCGGAAATTATGGTGCATTGTCCAGTGAACATCCAATGGGTATGCCATTGTGGACCCCAAAAGCAGGTGGATCTTTGTAATTAAGAAGCAGCAACAAAGCAAAAGATCCTTAGACTTGGCCTGCCACCTTCAGACTTATCAGTTCACATAGAAGAAATAGTGACCATGACATGTTTTATAGAGCCTCAGCCACCATTAGCGAACACGACAGATTTTCAGATGGGTCAGTATTTGAACTGAGTATATTCCAGTAACAAAAATGAACGTCCAAGCCAACAAGACCACACGATCTTAATTATAAACGTTATTCATGATAAATCGAAATATATAAACAAACTGAAATTCAATTCATTTAAACTAATTATGTAAAAGATTACAAGCAAAAGCGAATATTACAAATGTAAAGGTAGAAATAAATACAGGTTTTACTTAGACGATGTCACTATGATTTTTTACACATTTTTAAAGCAGAATATAAAGTTTATAGTAGATTCTGAACTACAATAAACACCTAAGCATTGCGGTAGGATTTGAATCCACAAACTATGAATTGAGGGCCAGAGTACTATGTGCCAATTTGTAACAATTAAATACAGATAAATATTAATGTATAGTTAGTTGCAACATTCATAATTTGATAAACATATGAAATTTAAGAGTAATGCTGTCTATGTAGAGATAAAATGACACATAGAACAACTATTATTTATCAACATAACTATTTCATAAAATTGTAAATATACAGTTTAACAATAAATTCTATATTGTTTGAAATTTTTTAAGAATATGATTGCATAACTAAAGAGATGTCACTAAGATAAAATAATAACAGATAGTAAAATTATTTTTTTGATACATATATTTTCTGATAAGATTTTTATACCTATCTAATGTTTACATAAAATACAATATGAAAGTTTAGAAAGAACTTATAGAATAAACATTTGACATTACATTTGTATTCCTGTCTCTAAATACAATCTGTGAATAATACAACTTAATAGATAGCTTATAATATAATAATATAGTTTTGAATTGTTAACAAATATGTGAAATGATTGTTTTTGTAACACATATCTACTCATTCTTAGCAAGAATTGATGAATCTCAACACATTATTGGTTCATTTGCTCCCTGGTCAACCATTAATATCACAATTTTCAAATGTATTACTTTTCTACCAAAATACAATTCATGTCTTAAAAGTTTTCAAGATCATGAATAAAGAATAAAGCTGATTTTAAAATTTGTAACAGATACAGGATTCCTCTTTGATTTTTATCATTCTTTTGCTTGTATACATCAATTTCATGAAATTATATATTTAAAACTAAAATTTACATTCATATATATTTCACAATTTTTTGTTTTTAACTCTTTTCACTAGAATATAAATATGTTGAAAATATATTTATTAGTAAAGCATTATATCTATAACTATATTCCTTATCTTTTCCAAGACCTTATATACAAATTACATAGTAAAGTATGATAAACTTAATATATGATAATTTAAAAGTAGTTATAGGAAAAAAGAGCAAAAAGTAACAAGTAAGGGAAAAAGGGTAGATCTAAGTAAATTGTATTAAATATAATCTAGTGTTTACATAAAAAATACATACAATCATGCTATAAATTGAGCAATGATAATGCCCATACAATAAATTTAATTTCACTGATTTAATTATGTTCAATATTTTGTTTAACCTATAATTTGCTTAACTGAATTGTTAGGACTGCAGCTTTCAAATCAACAGTTCAGTTTTCCCTTTCACTTCATTCATGGATGTTTCTGAGAGTTTGAAATACACTCTTTACTGAAATTTTGAAATATAATGGACTTTCTGAAATCTTGGAATACACATTACACTGTAAGTCCCAGTCCAATTATTCCTTATATGGAATATGCAACCAAACTAATTGACACTTTTATTTAAGATTATTGCTTACTTTTTTTTAGAAGAAATTGATACTTAAAAATTACATAACTACATTTTAACAGATATCTTTTAAAATGACATAAGTATTTAGTGATCAAACATAAAGAAATGCAAATCTAAATGCAACTAAGCAAATTTATTTTTTAAGATTCTATTTTTTGCTCTATTTTTATTAAATTAAAATCATTTTTTTTTATTTTCCAATTTTTTATTTTTATTTTTAATTTCTTACAGAGCAAGGGCATACACTGAAAGTATTAGATTCCATGAGATACAGGTTAGGAACTCTTAGTCAAAATGATATCTGAATACTTGGCATTCGGGTAAAATCCCACCTTGGCATACATATTTGTAATGGTTAAGAATCAACTTTAAATTAAGTAATAGATTCAACTATTGTATAGAAAGAAAAAGTGGCAAATAAAATTTGGTTTTGACAGAGTGACAAAACCAAACAGAAAAAGGAAATACTACTATATAATAGCAAAAAAAGAAAAGAATTTTTTAAGTAATTATTTGTGATTCTTTTATGAAATAGAATATTTGTTAATAGAACATAAGACATGTTAACAAAAACATTATTCTTTTTAAGATTTTTTGTTAACATTTTTTGAGTATTTTACCTTAAAAATTAGAATTGGAAATGTTTGTTTAATTTTCAATACACAATCTTAAATAAAAACTACAATTTTTTGCAACTCATATATAGTTCAAAAATGCTTAGAAAATTATATCATTTCATAAACTTGTATATTCTGTTTCATAAACATGTTAAAATAAAGTAAGGAAACCAGCTTTATTTTATTATTTTTCAATATGCACAGTATAGAAAATAATTTAAAAAAATTCCATTGAATAAGAATATTTACTTTGATGATTCAACAATAAAGGCAAATTAAAAATATTCTGTATTATATAAGGTTTTAAGTAATACATTTTTAAGAAATAGATTCACAAATGTGAAATCTTTATTAATAGGAAATAGCACTGAAAGTAATAAAAACATTAAAGAATAATAAGTAAATTTGCCTTTTTGTATAAATTGTTTCATTTAGCTTTTTTTCATCTTGTACTAAAACAAAATTTAAAAGCAACAAATTTGTTACATTAAAAGACAGTTTTATATTTCAAACATAATTTAGTTTTTTTAAAAAATTAGCCAAAATTTTACAAATATTAGTGTTTTTTTATTTAAATATTTTTTAATAACATTAAAATTATTAATGAAACTACATTGTATAAGAGTTTTAACTTTTTAAAAATTATTATAGGAGAAGAATATTTATTTGAGTCATGAAAATTGTTTTTAATTATATGCAACTATGAGAGATCAGTTATAACAGATTAATATCAATTAAGAAAAATTAATAATTGATGTTAAACAGTAATTTAATAATCATATATTACAATTAAGATAAAGAATTTTTATTAGTATAAGACTAAAATTACTCAAAAAATCATTCAATTTAATGAAAAATATGAAAAAATTTCTCACAAAAATATTTTCTTTCAGAAAAATCTATGCTATAACCATGAAAATTACCATTTACATCACATGGATGAAGAAAATGATGCATATTTAAAGCAAAAAACATCTTCTACTAATATAGAAAAAAATTTATTTGAATGCTTATAAAGCTCTTTCTGGAAACTGTACCAGCCAATATTTAAGTTATCTATGTACTTCCATAGTAAATTCTGTCATAAATTAAACTGTTCCAAATATTAAAATATATTTTAAGGAAATGAAATTATTTTCCCAACATGTTCTATATATGCTTTACAAAAGCAATGTCTCAGAAAACATCTGCCAAAATTAAACATTTGCATGCAATTGGATAGAAGAAAACTTTTTTCATATTGGATTTCTGTTTAAAAAAATGCATATTTCAAATTTCTTGCCATGATCTGAGACATTCTTCTAAGCAAAAGTACATACAACTACACATACATATGAAGTATATTTTTCTCTAATGAGAACATAAATGGTTATAAGAATCAAATTAAAAATGGTTTTTTATAAATATTACTTACTTTCTAGCATATTCTAATGAAACTGTGAACATGAAGCCATCATCAGGCAAAACACCAAAACCAACACTTTTCCCATAACTATCAACACACACAAGTTCTGCTTCCATATCTTTACAGGCAACCAATATTTTTGCAAAAAGTATATCCCCAGTCTAAAAATTGTTAGCAAGATTTTTTTTTTTTAAAAAATTAAATACAAATTACTTTATATAGTAGCAGAAACATTTTAATGAAATTTAGAAGTAATAATTTAATTATGAAGTTCAAAAAGTAAACAAAAAGTTGGATTACAGTTTCCTAATCAAAATGCTTAGTGGTTGAATAGCATTAGCAATGCTGTTTTAAATGTTATAGACTTGAAAAAATATATTGTGACATTCATAATATTTTAGCTTTTAACATATTTGCAAATGTAATATTAATTTTAGTAGAAAATATTATCAAGAATAATCTCCTAATTTTTCATACTTGAAATCTACTTTATCTTAAATAAGATAAAAACTAATTTATAAAATTACCTTTATATTTATGTGAAATTTATAAACGTTAATGGGAAGGTAAGAAATAAATAATTGGGAAAATACATTTAATAATAAGTGAAAGAATGACTATAGTTTATTGATAAAATCTTTTCAATACTAGTTTATAAACATAGATTATGAAATTAAAATAAAAATATGAAATGTAAAACATTAAAGCACAGAGGGAAAAAGGTTTTTGAGCTCATACATCTTTTTCACTCATCAAATGGAAAGATAAAGAATATGCTCAATAAATATGAAGCAGATAAAAAACAACTTAAATATGAATTTAATTTAATGTTAGCATTTCAGTATATAAACTGAATAGTTAATACAAATATTATTAAGAAAACATAAAATATTATAAATATTGTTTTTCTTATAAAAGTAAGCAATTAACAAGAAAAATTAAATTAGAAATAGGAATCTATCCTGCAAAATCACTTTGAGGAAGAACTTTTCTAAAAATAGTAAATAAATTAATAATTGTAAAAAATTTGAATAAATAAATTGTACAAAAATTTGAAAAGAGGTGTATACAGTGAATTCCTCACTTCTTTCTAAAACTGAATATATTTATGAATATAAGTACATGAGAATTAATTCATGAGTTCTCATTAAAAATGCTGAGAAACTTTATATTTAAATCATCATTTTAATGGTTATTAAATTGGAATTTCAATTTCCTGTAAACATGTAAAAATTAGGAAAATCAATAATTCCATACGAAAAATGAAGAATGCATTAATTATCTTACAGTGCACTTAATAAAACTAGATGTTTAAAAGGCATAAACGCTCAGTGAAATGAATACTTTTTTTATTATTTAACTGCTATCTGACTCTTTTAGCAAATATAATAATTTGAATAAAGTGTATAAACTATTTTTATTCAATTAAAATAAACTATGTTAAACCTTTTACTATTTTCTAATAATTACAAAACTAAACCAAGCATTGAATCATTTTATATGAGGCAGGTTTAAGTCAACATAATTGAAAAATATTATTTGCAAATTACTTTTAATGAAATAAATTAAGCACAAAATCTATAAGGAAATTAATATTGATACATAAAATAAAATTACACCTTTAAGTGTGGCTTATTTCTTTTTGTTGCTCCCTCAAAGCTCAACAAATCAACAACTGCAGGTTCACTGCAACCAATATCAACTATTGCTTCATCACCTCCTTTTTTGAGGACTATGCCAATAACATTTTCACCACGATTAGGAACATACTGTAAAACAAAAACAAAATAATAAATTATAGGCTAAGACTAAAAATAAAGAATGTTTTTTTAAGAAAATTCATTCTTAATTTTTTAGAATTACAAATAAATAATTCAATATAAATATAGAAAATTGAATCAATTAAAGTTATCTATAGATCTAAGTGATATTTTGTATTCTACAATTTATATTATGTTGGTTGGGTTTTATGGCCCAAGGTCTAAAGATGGACATGCTGCTTTATATTATGTTGGTACTTCTTTAAAATTTCTGCAGATGCGATGATTTCATTCAGAATAAACTGTTATTTTTTTAAAAGGGTAAAAGCTACCAGCCTAGAACTTATTAAATAAAAAATAGATCAATTTATTTCTGTAGGTTCTAATACAAATTTGTTTCTTAAGCTAATTAAAAGAAGCAGCCACATTAAATAATAATTAATCTTCAAGCACTAGCAAAAGTAAGTGGCTTAAAAATGTTTCAGTAAACCACGAGATCAAATTGGCTTAAGTTGTAATTTTCACAGATAAAGCAAATTTTTATTTTTTTATTCGAAAAGTTTAATAA
>JAPDSC010153176.1:0-10513 GCA_026290005.1 Latrodectus geometricus
TAATCAGTACTTAAAAGTAAAAAACTATAGCATTTGGCCATTAATCACTCAAAAGTTCGAAAAGACTTCCCTCTTTTTTTTATCTCAGTAACTAAAACGAAATTCGAAATAATTACAAAATGTCAAAGAAACCTTGTTCTGGAAACAAGGAAATGAAATAGAAACCTTTAATTTTCTCCACTGAAAAATTTAATGATAGGTTACTGATGCGTATTCAAAGTCCTTTAAAAGAAGAAAATTAAAGTGTAACTAAATTTCATAAGTTTTATCAACTATTTTCTAATAACAGAGTTCTTTTGAATATTTTATGCGATTCTTTCTAAGTTTAACATTCCAACTTCTTTTTTATTTCCAGTTTTAAAATGCATCAAATTCTGCAAATGGGGATAAAAATATTATTACTTTGTCTGTTGCAGAAAGTAATTTCTTTACTCTTTGCAAACAGTCTCATAAATATTCAAGAATTGTTTACATTAAAAACAAAAGATTTTTTAATTTTAACTTTAGATAACTTTGAAAATTAATATTCTTTTGTTATTTTAATCACAAGTTATTAAAAAGTATAAATGTTTCGAAAGTAACTAAAAAAATATAAATTAGGCATTGCCAATTATAAAGTATTTTTTAGGCAAGACTACTATTTTTTGTTTCATCTTAGAAGAGTTGACAATTGCCTATTTTAAAAACAAGATACATTTTTCTTGTTTAATTTAAATTTTAAATGTTATTTGTTACATGTTTTGGCGTCAGTTAAATATTTAAATCTTAATTAATTTTGAAATATTTAAACTTAAAAACACTTGAAATAAATATTTGTTGAAAAAATAATCCATAAAAATACGTAATTTTCTATTATATTTCATTTTTATAATTTTTTTCACTTTTATACCTTAACTTTTATTTTTTTGTTTTAAATTATTGTCACAAATATATAGATGAAGATTTGAAGGCTGAAATTATTTTTAGTATTTTAGACATTAAAATATACCTTGCTTTTCGGTACAAAAACAATGGAATCACACCCATTAAAATAAAAATATTTAACCATCGTGAATCTTAGTATATAGATTATGTTTACTTACAATGAACAAATGAATTCAATTTCTGAGAAAACAAACAGCTTTTTTGACTAATAACAGCACATTAAAAGTGTATTTTAAATAAGTTGCTGAGTATTCTGCAATCATACGCCGTGAGGAATAGCAAAATCAGATTACTGATGAGTCTATATGATTGAGTACACAATTTCTTGTAGGGGGGGGGGACTCATTAATTTATTTTGTGTTTGTTTTCCGAAATAGCTACATTTACTTTCACAGACTATATCGGATATGCTTCTTCGCGTGATATGTTTAGAATTTATATGATATGAAAAAGCATTATATATCTTGGAATATTTTACAATAAGTTATGAAAGTTGAAGTCGACCATTGTTTTGATAATAGATGGTACTTTAGCAATGTTGTTTGGATATGCATATACCTGAACAAAAATAACCTCAATGTACCAAAGAACTGTTAGTTTACAATATAACAAATATGAAACTGATAAACTGTTCTAAAGGATTACTTTACAGATTATCACTCAATGTGCTTCGGCAATATCAATAAACAGTAAAAAGTGCTGAATTATAGTTCTATGCTTTTTACCTCTTCAAGGGCATGGAATAGTCATATTAATAGGGAGAAGAAATCAGAATATTTTACTGTTAAACATTTTCGATTAATCAGACATTGTCTAGCTTACCAAAAATTAATATTAATTCTAATTTTTGGTAAGATATTGATTGATGATGTAATTTGGTGGATTAATATCACTGAGAATGTCTTCTTGGTTAAAAGTGTAGCCATAGTGTTTTAATGGGCATCAATATTTGAGTTCAGAGTTTTAAAATAAGTTCAATGATAGTATGAATGATTTGATACCATTTGATTCAACTCCATTTGTTTTCCACTCCACTCTTTCTGCACTCCATAGAGCTGGATTCAAGTGATTCAAGTGAACTGGAGAGCAAAAAGAATGATATCCATAAGATAATGAATGATGGTCGTATATTTTTTGCTTTCATAAGTTTTTTGATTGTCAAGAAACAAATGCAGAAAAATCAAGCTGTGTCTGTATTCAGTTTGATTAATTAGTCAGTAATTAATTTAATAAATATTGAAAAGAAGCAATCTATTTAGAAATATGTTAATCATATTAAATAATATTAGAACTGAGACTGAAGCTCTGAAGTAATATTTACATATAAGACTTCAATATTTCTTACAGACAATGCTACAACAAAGAATAGTGAAAAATGGAATAAAACAGCTGGTATATTTAAATTAAAATATGTAGTTATTTTTGTAAGCATAGTAAAAACTAAGATAATGTAATGTATTTTTTAAATAGAAGAATAAAATTGGGTTATTTTATTGAAAACTTTGAAAAGTAAAACAAGTCTCATTTTAAATAAAGACTCTTGAGAAAGAGTGTATGAAGAAAAATACACTCTTTGGAAAAAAAAGCAGTGAGATTTAATTTTTTGATTATGATGAAATTTGTATGAAAAGACATGTTTGAGTATGCGAATGATAAAACTTCCAAGAACAATGAGCATGAATTTCAGTCGCAGTGTACATTTCTGATAAGCAAATTTCAAAGTATAAAATCGGAAGTTTAGATGAAAAATTTATCTTTTTTTCATATTCCCTAGAGAAAAAATGCACGATGCTTTCACTACGTTTTCGTTCAAGTGAATGACTTCGAAAGGGGTCGCATGCGTGAAGCTATCTGGTCATACCGAGCAGTAGGTTGTCATATGCAACGTACCGACCCAGTTATGTAAAGGTGCTGGAAGCAGTTGTTGTTGAGAGGAACTTATCGGCAAAAGGAAAACTCTTGACGTCCAAAGTGCGCATGTGTGAGGAAAGACTGGATCATTGATCAAAAGGGACAAATTGCTCCAACAGTATAATTGCCAACTCTTCAACGCAATACAGCCTGTTCTATACCTCTCGTGGTATCTTTTGTCTTTTGCCAGCTCTTGGCTAAGGCAGAGTTAGGTTCATAGCGATCTTTAAAGCGTCTTCCTTTGACTCCACAACATTGGCGGAATCATCTGGAGTAATGTCACTGTCGATCATAGTTGACATCACCTAATGTTCAGTGATGAATTCTTCTTTATTTTTGAAGCGCATGATAATCGTGTTTGTGTCTGGAGAGGACGATACCAGCGATCTCGACCTGCCTTTGTATTGCAAAAGATACAGCTCTAATCCCCAGTAGATGGTACTAGGATTATGTCTCATACAACAGCAATTCCTTTTTAGTCATACATATTTAACACCTAAGAGATATTTTGAATCCATCTTTCAGCCGGTTGTATTATCCTTCATGGCATAACATCCTGGGGATAGATTCCAACAAGATAATGCCAGATCCTATATCATTCGCGTATCTTTAAATTGCCTTTGTGCTATCAATATTCTTACTTGGTCAGAGAGGTCACCAGGGCTTTCACCAATCAAACGTGTCTAGGACATAGTTAGAAGGTTGTCAGATTAGGGTACCTAAAATATTGCAAATATAGAACTTTTGAATGCCTGGCAGACTGTATTTGGGGATGAGATTAAGAGACAATATCAATCCTTAACAATGTGTATAGAGACTGTATCACCTCCAGGGGTGGTTAAACCAACTACTAATTTGAAAATTGAAGTTATAATTATGAGCCATGAATGGGTTTTAGGGCCTTGATTTTTTTTATCATTTCATTAACTATCGGTATTAGCTATATATGTATTTAATTTTATTAAATCACATACTTCCTTATAGGTGCTTTGATTTTTGCACAACAGTGCAACAAGTATACCAAAGATTTTATGTTTCTTTGAAAACAACAAGAACATCTTTAACTAATGATATAACATTAAATAGTTTTTTACCTATATTATCTCACATTTAATATTAGATAAAAATGATAAAATAAATTAAGATAAAAAACTTTTAGTATGAATGTTTGTTTTATTATTAAGAGAATAGCTGAATATATTTAGTAACAAGGAAAATATAAATTTTCTCGTATCTAGAAAAACTTATAAGTTACTTAGGGAATTACTTCAATATTTTTATCATCAGACTCACATATTTACTATCAATATTTATTAGATGGCGGTAGTATATATCAGAATTTTAATTAGTTAATAAGTTTTTTTTGTTATTTATAATGGTTGTATTCATTATTATACTTTATGTGATTATGTGACAACAAAAAGCATTATATATATGTATAACATTTACCTCTCTTTCTAGTTTTAAGATAAAATGTTTCCTTTTAATACAAACTATTGGATATTTACTGAATTTAACTAACTAAATTATTTAAAATACTGCATTGTTTTGTCGTTAACTATTCAATTAGTTTTGTTAACTGCAACAAGAATTTAAATTCACAGTATATTATAAACTATTTTTCATAGCATTTTTGTTTAAGCAAATATTTTAGTTTTATTTTTAAAACCATATGAAACAGCATAATATATTTTGTTCGGAAGTTTTCTTTAAACACATAAAAAATTTAGGTCAGCTCTAAAACTTTTTAAATACTCTAGACTATTTTTTAGGTTAGTCTCTTTTCTTCACTTCGGTATTCCTATGAAAATTTTATGTAATGAATACATAAAACCTTCACTGATTCTAACAGAATCATTTTGAGCCACTGTTGCCTGTTTTGAATGATACCATTTGCATTTTAAAAGGTTGTGAGTTCGAATCCCGATACAACCGAAGAAGCTCCGTGTTTATCAAAGATGTTTGAGACACGTTAAATAGGCCATGGTCCACAATGTCCTCATTATAAAATAATATATCTGGGGATTGAAAGCCTAGTATTTTTTTATTTTGTCTCTGCTTCTAAAGTACGAAAAATGGATAAAACCTAAAATAGCGTAATCTGCTTTCTTTTAACTGACAGAGCCACACTCTGGAATGAATACCAGTAAATCTGTCGTTACATGTACACTATTGTTTTATGGTATGACCCATTTTTTAAAGTTGTGTTATTATTATCTACAATTATATGGTTTTTAGCATTATTTGTGTAATTTTGTGATAAAATCTTCATTTTTATATTATATATAGATTTTTTAAATTATTTTACAACAATAAATGATTTCTCGAAGTTAACTTGTTGTTCCAACAAATAATATTTTTCTTCTGCAATGTTTTGTTCTCCAACGAAATGTAGTCAAGTTGGTAAAGATCCCTTGGAGATTAATTACGAGGAATCTCACTGGTGTCAACGCCCACAGTTTCTACTAGTTATAATTAAAGCTTTTATTATTCAGTAAATTCACATAGTGATACATACATAATTTTATGTATGTAAGGAATATAGCTTTTATTCAGTAATGAAGAATGCAATTGTCGATTAAAATAATTTACAAAATATATAATATATACGTACATAATTTCTATATATACAGACATACACAAATATATTAAAAAATAGTAATGTCAATAACATTTTTTATTTCTTGATTAGGAATAAACATTTTTAATAATTGTGATGACAAAAAGTTTTAGCATATTGTGATTTATAGAGAATAAATACTATTAATAAATACTTAGGCATTTGCTAATATTTCCCATCATTCATTGTGATTTTACAAAGAATTCTTGGTGAAAACGAAGGAACATAATTTTCCTTCAGCAGTGAAGAATGCAATTTGGACAATGAAAATTATTCACAAAATTTAAATCTTTTGATTTTAAGGAAGGATAGAGTTACCACAAATAAGAAATAATCTCTACAATTAATTATTGATTCTTCAGTCTCATTCTAATGTTTGAGTTGAAAAGGAGATTAATTCCTCACCACTCAATTGATATATCTCATTTATTACAGGAGACTTAGCTGATATTTGATTAAATTAAATTTAAATAATACCACCTTCTAACAGTTTCACTGTCAGAGAATAATTGGAATAGGAACATAAAGTCCAAATTGTCATTCTATAACAATTTTGATTGTAAATCTACCCATTCTTTACAATATTTGCTTATATTACGTTAGGCACTTTGTTATTTAAATTTAGTTACTTTGTTATTTAAAGTGTATTTCTCTTTGTGTTACACTTATGAAATTATAAGATAAAAATTTGAAACTGAATAACATTTTACTTGAAATAATATTTTAGAGAGATAATTTTGAATTCATAAATAGTATAAAATTATCTTCATGTAAATAAGTAGAAAAACACATATTTTTACAACATACTATTCAAAGCAATTTTATAAAAAGTAACAAGCAAGAGTTAAAATGACATAATTATAAAGAAAATTATGAATAAAACATTGAAATTAAAAACTGAAATAATGTGTGTTACATGCTTAAGTCAAAACCAAAAAATTGGGATTCAATTAAAAATTGAACTTGATATAATAACTTATATCAAGGAGTTGAATTACAGTGGAATTATAGTAATAGAAAATATAAAATATTTACCTAAAAATTTTTTTGCACATTAAATCTTTTGAATTTCAATATAAACAATGAACACTTTTCATGTGATATCTGAAATTATATTGGAAAAAATAAATATTACAAATGTTGATGTTTTTGTATCAGGATAAATATTGATCTGACCATAGAAAAAAATTCATTTAACATACCCTTTAGGTACTTTCACGTTTTCAATTTAATTCATAATAGATGCTATTTTCATTAATAATTAAAAAAATTTTGAAGGTTTTTTATGATATATTTATATATTCAATTATCAAAAGTACTCATAAGAAAAATTGAAATTGAAAATGACATGCGTATAAAATCTAAATATATTAATGACGGATTAAAAAGCTGTGATTACAGACTTTTATTATCATGCATGTATAGCGTAATTGCCAGGGCCTGTGCCTCTCAGGACTGTATAAAAGCTGTATCTGCAGCACAGGCTCTTCCAGCCTTGCAGTCACCGAAGAACGCAGCAAACCACCACTTTAAGACAATCCAGACAAGATTTTCTCTTCTATCAGTCGTCAGGACTTTAAGGGCAGTAGCACCTATCCCGTGGGACTGTTTCACTTCTATACCTTTATAATAATAATATAATTTTATATAATTTAATTATCTCCTGTAATAAATGAGATATATCAATTGAGTGGTGAGGAATTAATCTCCTTTTCAACTCAAACATTAGAATGAGACTGAAGAATCAATAATTAATTGTAGAGATTATTTCTTATTTGTGGTAACTCTATCCTTCCTTAAAATCAAAAGATTTAAATTTTGTGAATAATTTTCATATAATTTTCTAATAGTTTTATATCTTTTTGTTAATAAATTTTGCTGTATTTTTAATTTACATCGAGCTTGTTTACAAATTGCACAGACATGTTTAGAGTAGGGATGTTAGTAGAGCATCATTGGCATATCTGCAGATTTAAATTTCCAGTAATCGCATATTTATATAAGTCTCACTGCTATACCATATAATAGTAAATATCCCCTAATAGTGTCTTTTCTAAGTTTCTGGTTTCATTACCAAGTAACCAAGTCATTTCATCCAATATACCAACTGATCAGTTTATTAATCAAGTGTTTCTGAAAAGTTTGACGAGACGCTTTTATTGTTTATAGACGTCATTAGATTGTTTGTGATACGTCTATTGTGTTAACTTGTGTCTATAATTTTGATATCACACATGTTAAATTTTCAAGTTTCCTTGAAATTGTACCACGAGATGATTTCAAAAAGGTTTTTATACAGGCACTGGGATTTATTCATGTAAAACATAAGATTAAATAATTTGAGGAAGTTTTAAGAAACACTTGGGAGAGGTGGAGACAGAAAGCATATATGCAAAACATGCCTTTCACAGTTTAAGAGTATCTGAGATTGAATCATTGCCTTTAAATAATGCAGTTGTACCACCAGATTAAGGTCAGCCAGAAAACTATAGGGCTTCGTTGAAATAAATCTTATGATTAAAAGTATTCCACAAAGAGTCCAAAAATTAAATTATTTCTAAGAAATTACAAAGAAAAACAATTTTAGAGAAAATAATCTGAAACTATTTATCATGTATCTATTTAAAAAAAACCAAAACGTGCATCTATTTAAAAAAAATAGTGGCAAATAATATATTTTGCGTGGAAAGATGGAAAATGTTCAATTAAATAATAGGTCATAGGAATCAACATGCTTTAAAAATATGTTTCCATTTCTCATAAATTTTCATTCTCAATTCAAATAATTCTCATTGCTGATGCATTCAGACTTCATAAAGTCTCAAAAAAATATTGACAAGAATGAAAACAATTGTCTACAAAATATAATAAGCAATACATTAAAATTCAAAACTATTATTGACATATGACTTGCATACCTAGAGAAAAATGTAAATGAAGGAGATACTTATTTAAATTACGAGAATAAATAATAAAATGTACTTTAAGTTAAATATTTTTTATCTTCACCTGAGAAATGGTTTTCAACTTTTTCGAAGATGGGATTGTTGCTATTGATAAAAGTTTTGAAAATGTTCATTTAATTAAATCACAAAACATTTAATCCGCACTTAATAATAAATTGAATGTTTATATTTATTTTACCTCAATTTAAATGTTGTCAATGGTATAATGCAATAATTTAATATGTATTTGGTTATTTTTTTAATTCACATTCCTTTTTAGAAAAATAAAAGGCATTAACCGCACACAATAGCCAAGCAAACAAAATGTTTTTAAATTACTCTAAATTTGAATACATCGTAAAATCAGGAATTAGTTTATTATATTTAGAGTATCTATTTGATAAATAATTTTAGGAACATTATTTTAAATTCTGAAACATGATGCAAAACTTTGATAATTTTTCTTGAAATATTCAGAAAAAAACCTTTTTCTAATTCATATAAAAATGTTTATTATTTTCCTAAAATGAATAGATTATTGAAATTCAATACCTGGATAGTGACTAAATTAATCTAATATAAATGACACCACTAAGTAAACATTATTTACTTTAGCTTTACAGAAGCAAAATGTTTTAAAAAAGTTTGTTAAAGTAGAGAATTATTTATCCGTAAATAAACTTATTACGGAGAAATACATTTTTCTGTAATAATAATTTTTAAAAGTACAAGCAACAAATTTTGAAATTTTAAAATAATGAAGAATGTTATCACTAAAAATAAAAACTTCATATTCAATGAAATTTTTTAGTAACAAATAAAGTTTTCCAGATTTTAGTTACTATATCTTGAATAAATATCAACTAAAAAAATAAATTCTATAGATTAAGGAAATATCGATTTTCTTTATATGTTATTAAGTCCATCGTAAGGAAAATGTGTCAAACCTTTTAACACTTATTTTCGTGAGCTCAAATTTTTGAGTCATTATCAAATGATATGAACTATTATGTAAATAAGATAATTTGATATCGAGGCAAAGTTAATCTAACTTTAATCAAAGTGTTTGTCCCAACTAAAGTTGTATCAAAGTAATATAAAAAAAAGACACGTTTTTTCTATAAAAGTATCTGTTAAATGTGGCTTTTTCATAAAAATATCTGCTATTTCATTTAATAAAAATTTCTATTGATGAACTATGGATTTGCTATAACTTTTACAAGATAAGTGCAAAGATATTATTTAATATGAACTAAGTTTTATTTATTTGTGTATATTATCCAGATTTTGATTTCTGAATTTATAATGATGCTTCATGCGTAAATTTATCCCAGAAAATTTAACAGAAAATAAGTGACAAACCATAGTTGATAATTTATCTTATTTCAAAACTGATTATTTCATAAATACATTTAAATTTCGTAATTAAGTTTTTATTGCGGACATATATACAAAGTAAATATTATTGAACAACGAGAATGTTCATTGCTAATATCACACCACACAGACACACTTTGAACACATATAATTATCTAAAGTATTTATATTTGATGATCAATAAACTTTTTAAAATGAAACTTTATTTCAATAATCTATATGTTTAAAGTTTGAATAACATTAAAAAATAATGTCTTAAGCCTTCAATTTAGGAAAAGTTTCTAAATGTAGTAATAAATTAATTTTATACATCACTAATATTTAAATATAAAAAATTATGAATAACTTCTTTATTTTATGGTAATTGCAGATTAAATTACTGCTCAATATGCAAAAATTAATAATATTAGGTTGGGGAAAAAGAAATCCATTATTTTTACGTCAACTTTTTGTAACTTCTTTCAGATTCGCTTTGTAAAAATGTTTAAAACAGTTTTCATGTAGATTTTTACGACTGCTGACATGCTGTCAAGTTTGATAATTTTTGATATTTTATAGACATTCTCGACAATGTTGTATCCATGCGAGGTGCATCTTTAGCATCCAAATTACCCAAACGGAATCGACGAAACCAAAATTGTGCGTAACTGGTTGTTACAGTCATATATAGGACGATAAACACTTTTCACAATTTTAGCCACCTGGTTAGCATTTTCGTCATTATAAAAGAAAAACT
>JAPDSC010153187.1:0-10884 GCA_026290005.1 Latrodectus geometricus
AACCTTAATTTTAAACTTTACAAATTACCAAGGATACCGAAATTTATTGACATTTTGCAACACCGATCCTCAGCATTGAAAAAACAAGAATCCTATGCTTTTTTATTGCTCTTGCGTTCCGCCATGTCGGCCATTCTCACGGTTTCGCGAGAAGTTTCGATTTGTGTGGAATTTGTCTGGTCAGCAAAAAATTAAGCTAGGAGCGTGCGCAGATGTGAACAAATGTTTTCTCATAGGGAGAAGAAGAAAGTTCTCTGACGCCAATTTCAATTCCAGACAATCTCATTCGAGTCGATCCTTCTATCGCTAGTGAATCTATTCTGAATGTGTATATTATATATATTTCCGTGTAATTGCAAGTCACCGTATTAAATATTCACGGCAGCAGACTTATGCAGAATCTTTGATAAATTTTTAAGCGGGCGTAAGGGAGCATTAGACGATAGACAAGCATCAACAAGTACACAGATGAGCGTGGTTCCGAAAATAAAATCAAGAAAATATTCTCAAGAATACTTAAATTTTGGGTTCACTAGTACTGAAGTAAATGAAGAAGAAAGGCCCCTGTGTATCATTTGCTCAAAAATGTTGGTGGCAGACAGCATGAAACCTAATAAACTTAAACGACATTTCGAAACGCTTCATAGTGAGTACGTTAACAAACCCAGAGAATTCTTCGAATTAAAATTAAAATCATATGAAAAGCAAAAATCATTGTTTAAAAAAACTTTGTCTGTGAATGAAAAAGCTTTAATTGCCTCTTACAAAGTTTCATATAAAATAGCCAGATGTAAAAAGCCTCACACCATTGGTGAAGAGCTTATTTTGCCAGCAGCGATTGATATTGTAGAAATTACGTTTGGAGATAATTTTGCAAAACAAATGCAGTCTATACCTCTTTCAAATGATACTGTTGCCCGTCGAATTGATGATATAGCTGAAGATGTAGAGTGTCAGCTTTTGTCGAAGTTGAGTTACAAATTGTTTTCAATACAACTAGATGAGGGAACAGATAGTAATAAAGATGCTCATTTCATTGCCTATGTTAGATTTTGTGATGATTTGTCAGTAGCAGAAGAATTACTTTTCTGCAAACCAAAAGAAGTCAAAGCAACAGAACTCGCTTTATTTACTATCTTAAATGATTTTATGAACGAGGCAAACATAGAATGGAAAAATTGCGTCGGAATATGCACGAATGGTGCTCGTTCTATGTCAGGAAGATTCCAAAGTATTCAAGCACTTGTGAAACAAAAAACACCATAGTGCGTCTGGACACATTGCATGATCCACAGAGAAGCTATGGCTTCCAAAGAAATGAGTCCTGGTTTGAATATTGTGTTAACTATAGTTGTAACCGTAGTAAATTATATAAAAATGAGACCCCTGAAATCAATAATTATTTCCGCACTTTGTAAAGACATGGGTGTAGTACATTCAGCGTTACTATTTTATTGCAAGGCAAGATGGTTATCACGAGGGAAATTTTTGAAACGTGTTTATGAATTAAGAGAAGATATCGCCGTTTTCCTAGAAGAGGAAAACAGACCGGAAGCTGAGAATTTTCGCGATAGTTTATTTGTGTTGAAATTGAGCTACATGCTCGACATATTTGAGAATTAAATAACTTGAATCTTCAACTGCAAGGAGCAAATACACATATATTGGATAGGAGTGATAAAGTTAATGCTTTTTGTAGGAAATTGGAATAGTGGAGCAGAAATTTAAAGCAAGAAAACTTAACAATGTTTGCAAATTTGAATGATTGTATTAAAACTTACAAGGCTGAAGAACAACATATAAAAGTTGTTTTTGTAACCATTGAAAATCATTTAGCAATGCTAGCAAAGAATTTTAAAAAGTACTTTCTTGCTGACGACAAACTGATATCAAGTTACAAGTGGGTGAGGGATCCATTTCAAAATACCCCCGAAAGACTCTCAATCGAAAAGGAAGAGACCTTCATAGACTTCACGGCAAGCGGCGAAACCAAAAGACAATTTAGTAATAAATCGCTCTTTGAATTTTGGGCAGGAGTGCATGATGAGTTTTCTGCACTAAAAAGCAAGGGCATTTCGCATTGTACTACCATTTTCTACATCTTACCTTTGTGAAACTGGATTTTCTGCGGTGGCTTCTTTGAAGACAAAATATAGATCTCGGCTAAATATTGAAAAAGAACTGAGAGTGTCTATTTCTAATATTAAACCCTCCTTTGAAAAACTTTGCTCTGAAAGACAGGCCCAAGGAAGTCACTAATAATTATTAAATTTGTTTTTAATTTAGTAAGTTGTTTTAATTTAATAAGTTAATTATTAAATATGTCGAAATGTATTTTGTTTTGTATGTGTGTGTTTGTTCTTTCCTTTCAGTCACTTAATCAATTTTTTTAAATAACATTTTCTCTTGGATATGCTCACGCCCCCCTAGGGGGGCGCGCCCCACAGGTTGAGAATCACTGGTCTAACTCTTATTCTTAAATAAAGATAAATTATGATTTTCAAATTTTTAACTTTTGCATTTTCCTGTTTATAAATATGATTCATTTTATTGTAAGATTATCTTTTTTTTTTTTTAAGAAATCTCTTTCTTTGTATTCAAATGTATGCTTAAACTTAATTTTTCTTAACTTTTAACTTAAAACCTTATTCGGCTTATCTTTTTTTATGATTTTTTTGTTTTTCTATCATACTAAAACAATTTTTTTAATTCTACAAGCTACTTATTATAGTTTCCACAACAATAATAAAATGTTAGAAATAAGTATTAAAATGATTAAACTATACTTTTTGATTGTTAAATATATATGCAAGCAAATTATCGCATAATTTATTAGAATAATAAGTTTTGATATAATTTTCAATGATTGTATATATTTTCTTTATAAATTATATTACCTCTATAGGGGTATTACATTGGAAAAATTAGCCTAAAAGTCTCTTGTAAGCATCTTTTGGTAACATTAAAATCATATAATTTTTTGATATGGTAAAGACGAGTCAAACGACGAACATTTCTAAATATCGATCTTAGAAATATATCAGTTATTTCCCTTTACTTACAATCTTCCAAAACATTCTTCGAATCTTTTGTTGTTAACCAATTGTTAGTAATACATAGAACTACATAATAATTAGTAGTGATTAGTAGTACATAGAACTATTAATCAATATACTTATGATTAACAATTCAGAAATAACAAACTATAAATATTCTATGTCAGTAGGAATTTAGTAAATATTCCTCACACTAAAATTGCTGAAAATTTTAATAATATAGAACTTTTCTATCCAATTCCAAAATTCTGATTGGGTACAAGGCTCATAATATTCGTATGTGTCATCATAACAGCGCATTTTTTATGTCGGTTTTCTTTTTATACATTTAAATTAAACAAAATCATATTAAAACATGCTAAATAGTTTAAGCATTTTGGTATTTCATAAATTGATTTTCAAAATAAAAATTGTCTGAAAATACTTACGAATAACAAACGTAACTGTATAAAATCCAGCGCCACCAACAGCTGTAAAAAACCTGAGGATTGCAAACATCGCAAAAGAAGGCGCAAATGCGGATAGGAAACCTGCTCCGACGTTGAGCACATAGGAGAAGAGAAGAGTAGGCCGCCTACCTACACTGAAAGTGATTATTGTCAATATATTGATAGGAACTATAAATAGTGTCTGTATTTCCCTATTTAAGGAGTAAAACGCAGAGATAGATAAATACGAAAATAAACATCTATAAGATTAAGAAATTCACTTACGAAAATAAGTTGAAATTTTCTTTATTCTTGTAAAATTACCATCGTTAAATTTTAAACAAAAATCAACAATTGTATAGCGTGAAGTTTACAACAGTTTGATTGTTTGCAAGTCACTCAAAGAATAATATATAATAACTTCCTTACTTATAACTTAAATAAATTTTTAACAATTGATCGTTATTTGTAATTTTGAATTTTTACTGCGAAAATAGTGTATATGAACAGCATACTTTATATAGATTTATCACGATCTAATGTTTTACATGGCTTAGTAATGATTTCAAAATTCATATCGTCTTTGTGTCTAGCCGAATACCAATATTTATTTTAAATTTTGCTTTAGCTTTAAAAATTCGTAAAATGTTTTAAAAATATCAATTTTCGAAACCTGTGTTTCACTCTTAAAAAGAAAAACACACTAAATTCATTTTAATTGAATTTTCCCATAGCATGTTCAGAAAACTATTTAATAAATATATTATTTTCCTTTGATGTTTAAGTAATAAACATCATTGCCATTATTCAAGAAGCATTAGATATAAAAACACATTTACCAAAAAGTAAACCTTTCCAATTTTTAAATTAAGTTTTAATCTTTAAATTTAAATAAAAATGTCAAACTAACTTACAAATAAAAAGTCAAGTTTATCTATATATAAATAAAATACATAATAAATACATATACGAGACACCAAAAAATTATTTTATTATTTTTTTGTCATTTTAACTATCTGAAATGCACTCAAAAACATACTGTAAATTTAGAGTAGTCATTCAAAATAATCATTAAACATTGTATCTGATTTAAAAATAACTTATAATGATGAAATTTTGGTGAATTTAACTGATTTTAAAATGAATCGTCAAAACAGAATGTCATTCTAAAATATTAGAAATGTTGTTAAATCTTGATATCTACTTAATTTATTGTAGTAAGAATAGGTATTGATGATATTCTATCTTTGTATTTCTAACACGAAATCACTTTACATTACTTTAAATATTAAGGAACTAAGCAAGAGCTTTGGCTTTCATAGAAAGTAACTATGATTTGGGATTAGTATATTTAATATACAACTTTTCAAATTATATAGATAATATTAACAAAAATCACTTACTGCATTGAAGAAATGTATTAGCATCAATTTATTAACATGAATAAAATAAATAAATAAATACGTTAAGCTGTAGAAGAGAATTACGTTATAAATTGAGTGTCATAATAAAATTCCAACTCTGTCATATGATGACAAGAAAATTGCTTAAAATAATACATATTTCAAATTTTTAACAAATATTTTAAATAATAGTGTTTATATATTAGTAAAAAATTTTTATATCGTGTGAACCATTTTTAAATAAATTGAACCTCTAGGTGCTTACTGACCTGTCAGAAATTTGCCCGAAGACAAGCACGGCAACCAGGTATCCAATATTATATATAGACTTAGAAAACGAGATCAGCCATTCCCTGTCACAGACAAGATCCCACTAAAAGATTAATCACTGTATTTAATAATTATGAAAACATATACAATCTTTAATTATCATATAATTTGCACATATTTGAATGCCTCAAATTATTGCAAATTATTCTTTAAATAATTTATTCAATACTCCAGGATAGTGGAAATATTTTTGAAATTGTAATAATCTGGATTAATTCATTAAATTAAGAAACAAACATAAATCCTGATAACAACGAGCCATTTTTGAAATTAAATATAATATTAGGTTGGGGAAAAAGAAATCCATTATTTTTACGTGAACTTTATGTAACTTCTTTTGGATTCACTTTGTAAAAAGGTTTAAAACAGCGTTCATGTAGATTTTTAGGTCCTGCGCGTTACGACTGCTGACATGCTGTTAACTTCGATCATTTTTGATATTTAATAGACATTTTCGACGATGCTGTATCCACATGCGAGGTGCATCTCTAACATCAAAAATACCCGAACAGAATCGACGAAACAAAAATTAGACGTAACTGGTTGTTACAGTCTTCTATAGGACGATAAACACCTTTCACAAGTTTAGCCACCCGGATAACTTTTTCGCCGTTACAAGAGAAAAACGAAAATGTATCGAATTTTCTGTTCGTTGTCTTCCATTTTTAAAACCTTGTACTCGTAACTGAATTAATCAAACAAAAAACCGCAAGAGGATATTTTAGTGTCAAATGTCAGCTTTTCAACGAGCATAAATCTGAAATTGTTTGATAGATACCTCACGAGATATCGATCACTACAGACGTCTACCGAAAAAATAATGGATTATTTTTTCCCCAAACTAATATAAACAGTTAGCATACACTTTGATTGTTTATATTTATTTCAGATATAATTTCTCTTTTTATTTTAATTATCTTTATGATTATTATAGACTCAACTGTCTTCAATTTCTTATATATTTTTTTCATAACTCTCAGCAAAACTTAACAGAGCATTTTAAACTTATATTTTTATGTGAAATGAAACTATAAGACAAATAAGATTCAAATTATCTTAGTACAGAATTTAGTTTAAAGATACTTGAGAACAAAAACAACATATTTTATTTGACACAATACTAATGAATACTTAAATCTAGCAAATTTATAATTATATGATATAGTTGCTGTATTCAAGTACTCAATTTAAGTATTCATTGACGTAGAATGAATAAAATAAAATAAAATTACATTTAATTTGTTGTTAAAACAACAAATAAATTTAGTAATGAGAATTTAATGAATTCTGACTTCAGACTTCTTGTGCACGTACTTAAGTATTTATATTATTGTACTAAAAATTAATTTGAATAAATTGCGACTTTCAATAAAAAAGAAATATTAATTAAGTTTATCTTTTCAATTACATAACAAAATATATTATTTTTATAATGGCTGAAGACACAGTAATCTAAGCAAAATGCTTTTATAACATCAAATAAGAGATTATTGAAGATGAAAAAAATTTTATTTATTGGTTATATATCCTTCAAAAATATTCTTCTTTACAGCATAATTTTTGCTTTAAGCGAACAAACGAACTTTAAAAAAAGATTTACAAAAATAATAAAGAAGTCTTAAATGAAATAAAAATACTTTTAATTTGATGTAATGAAATATTTATTAAGTCATAATTGAGCTTTTTAGAAGTTTCATAACAAATAATTAATAATCCCACCGTAACTTTGTTAAACCAACCTCTGACCATGCATACGCAATAATGCGCTTAAGTGCTTAATGTCAAGGAAAACTTTCTATGGCATTTTTTCTTCTTCTTTTAAATTTGCTAACTCAGCTGTGTAGTAAGTAGTTTTTTCATTTCTAATATGTACTGTTATAATGGGGCAAACATTGGTAAAGATAAAGAAGAAAAGTAATTTGACGAGACGTTCTCCAGATTTTCAATGAAGTTGGCGACCTTGGACACTTATTATGGAATATCAAGTTTCTGTCGATATTATAAGTAAGATTAAGATTTTTCTGTGACATGGGTAAGTAAGATTGACTGCTGACTACCTGTTCAAATAGTTTCCACACAAATTAATGTTCCAGCTGTAACTGCGTGATTAATTTTCTTGACTCAGTTTCTGAAATGTTTACTTGGCTTCGCTGACTACAATTATAGATTTCTTACAAAAAAGTCACTGTATAAAACTAATTTAGTAATGAAAATTTTAATGCAAAAGTATTTTTATAAAATGTTTCGTTATAGGAAAACTAAAACTTTTTTCACACTAGAATATTTCAAAGAGAAATAGATTTTTAAAGATATTATTGATTTTAGTTTATTATCAGTTACAGAACCTAATTTAAAGGTATATAATTTTATATTGCTAAACTATTTAGCATAATATATGAAAAGAATAAAATTGCACACCATTATGTTTTCGTAGATTTTATTTTATTCTATTTGATTAGAATTTTAGATTTATTTTGTATAGGATATAAATATGCAAACTACATTGATTAATAATATAAGAATATTACTTTTGTAAGTATGAAATTTACTTAACTTTTTAAATACTTACGGATGATGAAAGTTTTGGAGCTATTTTTTGTTACTTACTTCAGCAGGTACATTTTAATGCTATACTTTTTATGCAAAAAATAACTTTTCAAAATAGTCTTATTTTATACACTAGAATTACATATATGCATTGGAATGCTACTTTTTAAAATTACTTATAAGTATATCATGCATTATTTTCATACATAAGTAAGAGGCATTAATTAGCACAATCCCTTTTTTCCTATATTTCTCATTTAATATTAGATTTAAATTCAAGTTAATTATAATAGCAGTTTAATTTCTTTAAAATAGAGGGATAAACTTCATATTGTTAAAAAGTTGTTATAATCTATTATATATTTATAATTTTTTAAAGGATTTTATAATAGATTTTAAACATATAATCGTTTATCTGGGAAAAGATAAAAATTTTAAAACCCACATTTGATTTTTGATTTTTTTACCTTTAATATTATTTATTTTTATATTTATTTCACACTGATTACTTAGTCATTTTAAAAACGCTCAGCAAAAATTATGAGATCTTATTTTCTAATACTGAATTAAACTTTGCATGTTTATATCAATTGTGTCCTTATATTGAGAAAACATGAATGGTGAAAAATGATTAATTTTATTCTTGCTGAGTTAAGTAATTCACATATTGTCTCATGACACCAATAACTAATTGATATGTCAATATCTGAGTTCGTATTTTTTTATTATTTTTTTTACAATTAACAAAGATATGATCTTTTAAAATAGATCAACATATCTAGCTTTATCAATAAAGAGATCTTTAATTGCTTAGTTGATATTACTCGTAAACTTTCGTGATCTTTGCTAACGAAAAAAAAATTAAAAGCAATTACTTAATTACTTTTATAAGTTATTGCTTAATTACTCAAAATTAAGCAATTACTTATAAATGTATAATTAATCTTACTAATACATTATTACGAAAACATTAATTACATTTTAAAGGAGCTTTCAAAATGTAATTAATGTGATGAAAAATTGAAAGCTTATGAGTTTCTTCATTTACAACTGTGATCTCACTTCTTTGTAGCATTTAGTTGATAGAAAACGAAAGTGTGTTTAAGGTTACCGTTAATTCATTTTGCTTTTTTGGGCTAATTTTTTTTCCATTATTTGGTGGTATGGGTATTTTCATTAATAGATTGTCATGTTTTTGATCAAATGTTTACAAAAATTTATCTCCTCAGAAATTACCTGGAAGTTATAGTAGATTCTGACATCACAAGCTGATAGAAAAAAAAAGTTATTAATAATTTAACAATAGAAATTTAGAGTCAAAAATATAATAACATAAATGACAATTTCAAATTAGCTTACAATTCAATATTTGATATTCGGTTTATCTTTAAAAAAAACGAAGAGTAATATTTACCTCATCAATGATAGTGGACGGATAAAAACTAAAATCATATTCCCAAGAATTGCACTTAATGAGGTCACGCTCTTCCACGGTAACATTTTCTGGTATACGCCAGTAAGGCTTGATGTAACACCTGCTGTCCACTTTCAAGCCTGGAGGAGGTGCAGTCCGATTCTTCCACACAGCTAAGCTGTCGTTTACATCGTGTGGCTTGGCGCACCAGAAATCTACCCCACTTGGTGCCATGAATGTCATCTGAAGATTATGCCATGCTGATGGTATAGATGCCAGAAACAGGAGAACGAAGATATCTCTTTGCCAAGGGCCATATCCACCAATCAGATCGCTGACTTCTACTGATTCTTCTGGCTCTGAACAGCTACTGTAGGAACCACTCTCGGACCCTTTGTGGACGGATTTCGTTTCGTCTTCTTTCTCTGAAGACCACATGATGACTTTTGTGTTAATTAATGCAGCGTTATAAGTGAAATTTCAGCTGGGTCCGAATATCATCTGTGTATTTCTAGAAAAAATGAATTAAATATAAGATAGAATAAAAAAAGATAAAAGTGATAGATCTTATTAAAAGTGGGAATTATTTCTATAATGACGTTACTATTTTAAAATAAATTTGAGTGTTTGAAAAATTAAAAAGATGAAATTTTAACATACTGCTTTTAAATTATTTTTCAAAGCAACATGTTTTTAAAAATATTATATAATTGCAGTTTTTAAATTTATAAGCAATTAAATTTATCAATGCAGTACGTGACAGAGTTCTGGCTTTAATATTTTTTAGAATTAAAAAAGTTTTTTTACAGTCAATAAAATATCCTAACTTCTCTATAGTGAAATATATAGTGGATTTACATATATAGTGGAAGCTTTATTAATTCTAAATATCACAGTTTACGAATAAGGGCTTTTACTTATTTTAAATTGAAATATGCATCAAAATCAATTCTTCAAAATAACGAATAATAGAAATATTATTGGATACGCACTAAATATATTTTAAATGTAATAAATAAAGATTCATTAAAATGATACAATTTAGGCGTTCATATGTTAAACTCTTAAAATGTATAGTTTTTAAATTTAGGAAATTTTATTGTCTAAACACAATTTTATTCACCTCCAATATACAATTTACTTACATATTGGAATTAAAAGAAACGTGGAAGAATCCACTTGTAGGAAAGGGGAGAATTAAATATTCAAGAATATTTTTTAAATATAAACCACATTTTATGATAGTAAAATGCAAAATTTATCGCTTAAGTGCTACCAAAATACAGATATTCATATACATCCGATAAAGTTTACTAAAACTAATTTATTACATAACAATCCATTAAGATATAATGACTTAAATGAACTGTACTACTGTAAACTAAGTGGAAATATTTTTATTGTGCATTAGCAACAATAATAAATTTGAAAATTTTATCCCAGTTTTCATGCTCTAAAGTTTATTTTCAATAATTTTGGAATTCATAAAAACAAGAAATAACGTAAAAATTTGCACTCATCATCAAATCACATTCGTGAGAAGGAATACACAAATAATTTTGGTTTTATTAATTTGATAAAAATATTATGTAATAAAAATGTCATTTTAGATCCTGAAAAGTTTGGTTTGAGAAAATTAAGCACCAATCTAAAATGTTCAATTCGTTTTATTTGTACATTCAGTGGTTATACTGATAGTATCTCGA
>JAPDSC010153216.1:0-53108 GCA_026290005.1 Latrodectus geometricus
GCGACTGGTGTCTCTTGATTCTAGCTGAGCATTAGCACAAGCGCTTGCGCTTCGTGTTCCGTTTTTCTAAGGCTTGGACATACGGTGGCCTGAGTAGATGGTCTTCATGCTTCGTCCACTGACGAGCGACTGGTGTCTCTTGATTCTTGCTGATAGAGCTCAGCGCTTGTGCTTCTTCCGTTTTTCCAAAGCTTGGGCATACTGTGGCCTGTGTAAATGTTCTTCACGCTTCGTCCGCTGACGAGCGACTGGTGTCTCTTGATTCCTGCTGAGAGAGCTCGTCTACAGTATGGAAGAAAGATCGTAGCTTGTGATCAGTGAGCTCATTGTTCGTATCGTGGTCCTTGCAAACGTGTGTCTTTATTCTTGTCGAGATGATCATGGAACAAGAAGAATAACACAGCTCTCAGAATGAATAACGACTGGCTGACAGTCAGTCTAAATAAAGGAATACGAAGCCGACCAACCGTCTCGATCGGACCTAGGAAGAAAATGCGTCCGAGCCAAGAGAATGAGCCAGGATTCGCTTGCAATGTTCGCTTGTCGAGCCATTTCGAGCAAGACAATCGAGCGAGTGGCTTTTCTCAAACTGTTGGCACGACGTGTACTCGTTTATTGTTCGGACGGCTCACGAATAAAGTAATAGAAGCTTGAGAAGTGGTCCCAAATGATCGTGAGGTCACGATGCTTTCTCGAGTGACATGAATCAAGTCCTTGTCTATGAAGAAATCGGTCGACGTCTTCTTTTTGAATTGTCCCATTAATGGTTAATTGTGTGTCGTAAAAAATTCGCAGAGAGTGCACACAAGTGCAACTCTCTGCGAATTTTTTACCCCTTTAGTTTCTAAGGCTAAAGGGCTAACCGTTCAAGGCAATTATTCTTCGATTTTCAACATTTCGTCGATCGTTGCCTTGGGAAGATAAAAGACGAGTGGCAACACATCTTGAAGATACTTGACTGTCCATGGCTCGTCACTGGCAATGCTGACCTCCCAGCCATCGTCTCCTTTCAAGTATTTTTCATACAGATGATCTTTCAAGAATTCGTCCAAGTCTTTTATGGGAACGACGAATTTACGACCGTCGTTTGTCTTTGGCATTTCGAAGAACCTCAAGCCGGACACGACTGAAATCTTGTCTCCGTCGAATGTGCTGGTGAATTCTAATTCTCCAGCAACAGTTTCGCCGGCTTCTTGAATCAGCTTGATTCTTGCCACGAAATTCACGGTGATTGACATGTTCGAAAACTGAGAAAAAAACGATCTGAACGTGTTGAAAGCTGAGAAGAAAATGTGTGAAGCATCCGTTTCGACTCTTCCTTTTATACAGGACAAGCCGGAAGTTGTTATCAACATGAAGATCTTTGGCTCTTGTTTCAACGTTAGAAAAGAAAACTTGTGACGTCCCAAAATTTATTTTTACACTGTTTCTTTTATTATACGAGACAAGTCTTTATCAACATGAATATCTTAAGCTTTGGTTTTCAACGTTAGAAAAGAAAACAAATCTTATTGTGACAATCGTCCCAAAATTGGTTCATTGTGTGTCGTAAAAAAATCGCAGAGAGCGCACACATGTGCTACTCTCTGGGATTTTTTTACCCCTTTAATTTCTAAGGCTAAAGGGCTAACCTTTCAAGGCGAACAATCAATTGGTTTTCGACAACAGATTTTCGAGTATCCCCTTGGGAAAATAATACACGTACGGCATCAAATTCCACAAGTAAGTGACAGTCCATGGCTCGTCACTCGCTATGCTGGGATCCCAGCCATCGTCTCCTTTCAGGAATTTCTCGTACAGTTCGTTTTTAATAAAGTCTTCTATGTCTTTGATAGGAACGATGAATCTTTGACAGTCTTGCGTTGCTGTCGACGGCATTCGGAAATGAGTCAGGCCAGACATGACGGAAATTTTCTTCCCGTCGAACGTGTTTGTGAATTCGATTTCGCCAGCCACCGTCTCGCCTTCATCGTTTTGAACGAGTTTCAGTCTCGCTACGAAATTCAAGTTGTAAGTCATTTTTGAAAAGAGAAAAGAAAACGGATCTGCACGCTTCGAAAGCTGAGAACAGAATGTGACGAGCGTCCGTTTCGGCTCTTCTTTTTATACGATACGAGCCGGAAGTCGTTATCAACATGAAGATCTTTGGTTCTCGTGTCGACGTCGTACGTTACAGAAGAAAGAGTTTGTTGTGACAAAATTCTCTTTTTTCATCGAGTAACGGAACGTTATGCTTGCCGTTCGAAACAATTTTGAACGAACTTGTTGAAAACAAACACTTTGACCATAGCACAATGACATTCTTCCGATTCCATAATCTCCGTGTGCCAATCGCATTGCCATTTTCTATGGTCTTCTTGATTCACCAACGCGTTGAATTTCGGACAACCGTGAATTTCCAAGTCGATATTTGGAATATTTAAAGCGTTCAAGAGTTCCTTTTCGTATCGACCGCCTTTGTAGGCCACGACGTCTTTATTCGCGTTTTTCGTTCTGTTGTAAAACGATTTCACGATGTCTTCGAGCTCGTTCAATGGCTTCACGTCCCGTTCTCTGAAGCTGGCTCGAAATCTCAGCCCGTGAATCCGTTTGCTGCAATACTTTGCGGTACGCCAATCTTTCGGATTCAGATGAATGTGACGAAGGTCGAATCGAAATCCGTACGGCACTGGATTTTCGTTGGTGGCTTCGATCAATCCGAGTTCTCGACACAAGAAAGTTCTTTCGTGAACGAAGCCGTCCACGTCCATGATCATGCAAATCGTATCCATTGTTTGTCGTCGGAGATCTTTGCTCTTTATTGTACGAGACCGGCTCTGTGAATAAAGGAACACGATTGCCGTGACAGTGTTCGATAGCCGAGATTCGTGAAGACTTGGTTTATTGTGAAGAAATCCAGAGATTGTGGCTCATTCGTCCTGCACTACTGGAACTGAAGCTCGAACGAAATGCGGACTCTTCTTAAGCGCGAATATAAAAATCTGGAAACATGAAAAATGAAATATGAAACATATTTCGTTCTTTATGATTTCCGAACAAGGCGAAAGACACATTTGGTCAGATGAGCAACAAACTTGACAAGACGCACGAAACGCTTGTGAAAAATTTGTCTTTTCCCAAGTACGCGATATCTTGATTTCAGAATCTTCAATTGTTTGCTGTTTCCTAATTAAATTTTTACGTGACACAAGAAAAAACTCGTTTCGATTTGAATGTCACACGTAATATTCATTTCGTTCTTTTTTTGAAGATGGCATTTTGCAATGTGATCGAAATTCGAAAGGGTACCGGTGCTCACACATTTTTTAGACCGACTGTACTTCAGTACTAGTGAACCCAAAATTTAAGTATTCTTGAGAATATTTTCTTGATTTTATTTTCGGAACCATGCTCATCTGTGTACTTGTTGTTGCTTGTCTATCGTCTAATGCTCACTTACGCCCGCTTAAAAATTTATCCATGATTCTGCATAAGTCTGCTGCAGTGAATATTTAATACAGTGAATTGCAATTACACGAAAATATATATAATTTACACATTCAGAATAGATTCAATAGCGATAGAAGGATCAACTCGAATGAGATTGTCTGGAATTGAAATTGGAGTCATAGAACTTTCTCCTTCTTCCTATGAGAAAATATTTGTTCACATCTGCGTACGCTCCTAGCGTCATTTTTCTGACCACACAAATTCCAGACAAATCAAAACTTCTCGCGAAACCATGAGAATGCCCGACATGGCGGGACGCAAGAGCAATAAAAAAGCATAGGATTCTTGTTTTTTCAATGCTGAGGATCGGTGTTGCAAAATGTCAATAAATTTCGGTATTCTTGGTAATTTGTAAAGTTTAAAATTAAGGTTGTAGTGTAGGCTTAGCGCCAAAATACTCAAAATACATTATTATTGTATATATTTTATTGTATGTGGTGGGGAGGGGGCGATGAAAATTATGATTGAAAATTGGACCGTGAATACTAAAAGGTTGAGAAACACTGGTCCAAGCCGTAAAATTGCCACAACGTAGGAAGCACATTGTCATCCAAAATGGTGTGGTAGGCGTAGGTGTTGAGCTTACCATGAATGAGGACCAAGGGTCCCAGTCCGTACCAGGAAAAACACCCATAATTCCGATTCTGCCGAACTTGACTGTTAGCACAATGCATTCTGGCAGGAGTCGTTCTCCAGGCAGACGCCAGACCCTGCCATCCGAACGGCAAAGGGTGAACATTGATTCATCGCTCCAAAGAACCCGTTTCCACAGGTCTAAGGTCCAATTTCGATGTGCTTTGCACCACATAAACCGAGAAGCGTGATTGGAGTTTGTGATCAAAGGATTATGGGCAGCAGCATGACCATGAAAACCAAACAAGCAGAAGTGCTTCCTTACGGATGGTATTCAGTGAAGCAATACACCGGGGTGCCTGTTGAAACTCCTCACGGATGAGGGTACGGTTCTTCCGAATTTATCTGAACAGCACTCGTCAGTCTTTATCTCCCAGTTTCGTTGGTGTGCCGACTCGGGGCACATTCCGACAATCATCTCTAACCTTCCATTTCTTAATCACATAGGCCACTGTCGATTTTGGGCACTTCAGATCGTTAGATATGTCCCTTAAGGATCTACCACATTTGTGACACTCAATTATTATGCCTTTCTCGAAATCAGAGAGCTCCGAACTGCGCGGCATCTTGCATGCGACTAATGCCGAGGCTGTTTCCTACACGATATATACCGGTGGAGGCCGTGACGTACCTCAAGGCCGTTGATATCATCATTTGCATAGGTGTCCAAATACTTATTAGTAGACTGTGAAATGAAATCAGATTATATATACTCGCCCAAGAAGAACATATTCTACTTATTTCGTCTCCATTTAAAATGTTTCTGTAGCAATTTTATGAATGGGACAATGTTGTTCTCACATAATATAGCACGAACAATTGGTCTGCTAGTTTCATTTGATGGAATTGATTTTAACCAATCTGAATCGAAATTTTGATAAAAGTATACTTCTCAAGATGTTGGTTAAAGTAAATTCTATTGCCGACATAGTATTCACTTTTACAAAATATTCAACTGGTATGCATTGTTTTTAAAAATTATAATGAAGAAAACTCCAGATCGCTTACTCTTAATCTACAAGGTACAATTTTCTACGATATAATTGAAATTTTTTATATTCCAAATTTCGAAGGTCCAATTTTTCATTTTAACACTCTCTATTTCATTTTTATAAAAAACAAAGTTGTTGATTAAATAACTTTTTGCACTAAGCTCACAGTATGCCCTAATTATGTTGAATACATGTTTTGTTTGTATGGGTATATATCTGTTGTGAATGGCAACGTACCCACATTCAATAAGAGTAACCTGAAGATGACGTTATTCAATGTTTGGATATTTAAGTCATCGTCATTTTTTAATTGTTGCTCTTTCTGCTTAGAGCAATTGTGTATTGCTATGTTTTGTTCTTGCTAACAAATGTGTTTACGCTTCACAATCTCCTTCTTGACTGGGGCATGTAAAATAAGTAGTGGTCTCCATGTCCTCCATGTTCTCATTCTAAATTAATACCTCTGGGTGTGTTAGAAACCAGGCACTGGATCTTCCCTGGTTTCTTATCTCTAAATTCGAATATCCAGATGCCATCTATGAGCCAAGTCGTACTTTCACCCTCGTGGGGAAGGGAGTGCTCTGTTCAAAAACAGAACATGCTTTTTCTGACTTTATTCGCTCAGAACCTGACGGGCGAGTTTGGTTTCGCCAAGTGTCATAAGTAAGAATAACAACGTGAATTATATAGAATTATAAATGCATTTATACGTAAGTTTAAGATTCTCTTTTATTTTATTAAGTTACGTTCAAATGTTGTAAAGAATTTTACAAACAAGGACAGTTACAAGCAAAATTCCTTTTCATTATGGAAATGAATTCGGGAAAAGCAGATAGTTTAAGAAAAATATGATTCCAACAAATTCATTCTAAGCAAATTTATAAAAAAATACAATATTTTATTTTCATTTCAATGTGTTTTATACCAATTGTTGATATTGTAGATCAGAATTTGTTCTAATTTACTCGCTTTAGACATTAAAGAATAGAAGTGCTCTGATTTGCTAACTTCTTTATTTTTCAAGTTTCAATTAGGAAAATGCCAATGCTTATCTAAATAAATATAGTAATTTTTTCCAATGCGTTATAAAAAGAAAATTCTTAAATATCATACGTAACGCTGCCTAATCTCCTCTTGATACATTTTCTGGAGTATGTCACACATTACAACAGTTTTTTACGAAAATCTCGATGGAACTAATTTTTTTAATAGCTATCCAAGTTAAATTCCATAATTTTAATTAGATTACGGAACTTTTTCATTCATTTTAAATCTAAATTTTATGACACGTTAGATTCCACGACTGCTATGGAAGAAAAGATCTTGTATGTATGTATATATGTTACCGTGAAAGACCAAAATCAGAGAATGTCGACATTCACCGGTGAATGTCAACAAACACCAAATATGTCGGTGAAAGATCGAGTATTTTATTACATTCTTGTACAATCGGACCCTCACCGGTGTATGTCGACAATCACAGATATGCTCTGGTGAAAGTCGAAAAGAGAAGAGGCGACTGGCAGTTTCTTGCCAAATTCTTTGTACTAGAGTCAGACTTATGCACATGAAAAATTCGATGGTAAGAGCAAAGTTTTCTTAAATATTTTTTCTGATTTCTTTATTTATATAGAATGGATACTGCAGTGAATCATAATCTTTTTCTTGAAAAGTTAAATGTATTAATTTGGAGTAAACGAGAAGACAATTGCTTTTGTTTTTCTTAAAAAAATTACTCTAAAATACTTTCTGAAGTAGTTTCTGCTAAAAATAAGTGCAACACACCTTTGGATTACAGACTATTTAAATGTTTTGAAATTTTAAAAATTAATGATGAGGAGAAGTTAATTGTACCATTAAAACCAGGAGAAACGAATATACTGTATTATGTTACCAATGAGGAATTGCTTAGCATACTATATGAAGCTCACACCAGGATAGGCCATGGAGAAAGAACATGTATGCGCTTAAAGAGTTGCAAAATAAATACAAAAATATTACATATGAAGTTGTATTTAAATCTAGCAAGCGGTGTCAAATGAAACACAGTGTACTTAAGAAAGGTATCGTTGTCAAACCAATGATCAGTTCTGAGTTAAATTCAAGATGTCAAGTTGGTCTGATAGATCTGCAGCAAACTCAGATGGTGAAAATAAGTTTATAATGATGTATCAAGATCATTTAACTATGTTTGTCCAGCTACGACCTTTGAAAACTAACAAGACTGAAGAAGAAGCGTATCACGTTATTCCTATATTTTTAACATTTGGCGTTCCAGCAATATTGCAATCAGATAATGGTAGAGAATTCAGTAATCTAGTCATATCCGAAATATGAGCTATGTGAAAAGATGTTAAGAGAGTTCATGGAAAGCCTAGCCACAGTCAAACACAAGGCTCAGTTGAAAGGGCCAGTCAGGATATATAGAATATGATAACTGCATGGATGAACGATAACAAAACAAATAAATGGTCAGAAGGTTTACCCTTTGCCAAGAACACTACATACCACGAAGGAATGAGCCAAAGTCCTTATGAAGCTGTGTTTGGCTTTAAAGCGAAAAGAGACATCGCATCGTCTTTTTTGCCTAGCGAATGTTGCAAGTGTCGAAACTGAGGAACAACTTGAAGAAATAGCAAATACTTTTGAAACTGAAGAACAGCTTGAAGAAACTAGTAATTTGAAAAAAATTGAGCGGTGGTCAAACCGAAAACCAAATTCCAAAGAAAAATATTGAAGAGGACTTGCAATCTACCACGTCTTCTCATCAAGTTCTGAGTGAAAAGCACGAATTAATTTCTATAAAAAGAGCGAACGTGAAAGAGAATCTTCTGCTGCAAGCAACAAAAATGTTCCGAACCTCACAAAATCAATTTCTTCCTGCTCCAACTGGTGATACTGTACGAAAATTAGTCTCTGATGTTGACCGTGGTCGTACAGACAATCAAAATGTGTTAGCGATTGTTATTGGAATAGAAGACTCCGAATTCCATAAACTTGCGAATGAAAATGGTACCCTCAAGCAGCTGTACACACGTAATCAGTTCGAAATTTGTAAAGAAAAGCTCCTTTCCATAGATAAGATTTCTTTTCAAAAAATTTCGCTGAGAGAAGCAGCTGCAGCTAACTTAAGAAGCAGTGAGCAAGGCGATACACGCTGTCATTGCAAAAGGAAGTGTTTCTTAAATAAATGCAGTTGTAAAAGTAAGGGCCTATTGTGCAGTTCAAAATGCCATAATAGTTTAAGTTGTTGCAATAAATAAAATTTGATTCACATAATTTAGTACGTTTTTTTTACTATTATTTTATTTTCTCATTACTGTATAATTAAGTAAGTTTTTTACTTCAATAATTTTTCTTTCTCATTTTGAATCTCACAGTACTGAGGTGGGAGTGAACCACAGTTCTAGCACGAAAGTCTCGATAAAGCTTAAGAAAAGAAAAAAATTTTATTTTGAATGTACTGTATAATTAAGTTTTTAACTTCTATAATTTTCCTTTCTCATTTTGAAAGTACTGTGTGTTTTAAGTTCTTAGAGTTATTCCTCTCAGAAAGAGAGGCGAAAAATTTATAGCGACTGAATTACAACGGAAAAAATATAAATCTCGGACATGTTCAACATTCACCATCAGTGCATGGTGAATGTCAACATTCACCGGTGAAAGTTAGAAATAAGGGTATTTAGCAAATATTTCGGACATACACCAAGCGACTATGTGAATCTTGACATTTACCGGTGAATGTCGACATTCTTCGGATTTCGGTGTTTCACCGTAACGTATATATATGTTACTGTGAAAGTCCGAAGTCAGAGAATGTCGACATTCACCGGTGAATGTCAACAAGTACCAAATATGTCGGTGAAAGATCGAATATTTCATTACATTCTTGTACATTCGGACCCTTACCGGTGTATGTCAACAATCACAGATATGCTCTGGTGGAGGTCGAAAAGAGAAGAGCCGACTGGCTGTTTTTAATCAAATCCGCAAAATCCTTTGTTCTGGTGGAGTCTCCCGCCAAAACTGGCTGTTTCCAGCCAAATCCTTTGTGCTGGTGGAGTCAGTCGGCTTTGTCAGTCTTATGCATGTGCAAGGTTCGCTGATGAGTGCAAAGATTTCTTAATTTTTTTATGATTTCCTGATTTATACAGAATGGATACTGCAGTGAATCGTGATCTTTTTCTTGAAAAGTTAAATGGATTAATTGCGGGTAAACGAGAATACAATGGCTTTTATTTTTCTCGACAAAAGTACTCTAAAATACTTTCTGAAGGGGTTTCTGCTAAAACTAAGTGCAACACACCTTTTGATTACAGGCGACTAAAACCTTTTGAGGTTTTAAAAATTAATGATGAAGAGAAGTTAATTGTACCATTAAAACCAGGAGAAACGAATATACAGAATTATGTTACCATTGAGGAATTGTTCAGTATACTATATGAAGCTCCAGCAGGATGAGCCATGGTGGAAGAATACGTATGCTTAAAGAGTTGCAAAATAAATACAAAATATTACATTTGAAGTTGTAATATTGTATTTAAATCTATGCAAACAGTGTCAAATGAAACTCAGTGCACCTAAGAAAAGAAAAGTATCGTTGTGAAACCAATAATCAATTCTGAGTTAAACTCAAGATCTCAAGTTGATCTGATAGATCTGCAGTGAAACTCAGATGGTGAATATAAGCTCATAATGGTGTATAAAAATCATTTAACTAAGTTTGTCCAGCTACGACTTTTGAAAACTAAGAGGGGCTGAAGAAGTAAAGTATCACGTTCTTGCAATATTTTTAACATTTGGTGCTCCAGCAATATTGCTATTAGATAACGGTAGAGAATTCAGTAATCAAGTCATTTTCGAAATATGCGCTATGTGGACAGATGTTAAGATAGTTCATAGAAAGCCTCCTCACAGTTAAACACAAGCCTCAGTTGAAAGGGCCAACAGATATACAGAATATGCTAATTGCATGGATAAACGATAACAATACAAATAAATGGTCAGAAGGTTTACCCTTTGTTCAATTTGCGAAGAACAAGACATACCACGAAGGAATACGCCAAAGTCCTTATGAAGCCATGTTTGGCATTAAAGAAAAAAGAGGCATAGCATCGTCTTTTTTGCCTAGCTAACAAAGCGCAAGTATCGAAACTGAGGAACAACTTAAAGAAATCACCAATACTTTTGAAACCGAAGAACAGCTTGAAGAAACTGGTAATACTTCTGAAAAAAATTTGAGCGGAAGTCAAACAGAAAACCAAATTTCGAGGAAAAATAATGAAGAAGACTTGCAATCTACCACATCCTCACATCAAGTTCTGAATGAAAAACAAGAGTTAATTTCGATATAAAGAGAGGCCTCGAAAGAGAATTTTCTACTGCAAGCAACAAAAATGTTGCGAACCTCACAAAATCAGTTTCCTCCTGTTCAAATTGGTGATACTGTACGAATATAAGTCCCTTATGTCGACTGTGGTGATAACTGAAATGTGTTAGTGGTTGTTGTTGGAATAGAAGACTCCAACTTCTATAAATTTGCGAATGAAAATGGTACCCTCAAGCAGCTTTACACTCGTAATCAGTTCGAAATTTATAAAGAAAAGCTCCTTTCCATAGATAAGATTTCTTTTCAAGAAATTTCGCTGACAGAAGCAGCTGCAGCTTATTCGAGAAGCGGTAAGCAAGGCTGTACACGCTGTTATTGCAAAAGGAAGGGTTCCTCAAATAAATGCAGTTATAAAAGAAAGGGCGTCTTGGGCAATTCAAAGTGTCATAATAGTTTAATTTGTTGCATAAATAATATTTGATTCACATAATTTAGTAAGTTTTTTATTAATATTATTTTATTTTCTCATTTAGAACGTACTGTATAATTAAGTAAGTTTTTTACTTCTATAAATTTCCTTTCTCATTTTGAATCTCACAGTACTGAGGTGGGAGTGAACCACAGTTCTAGCACGAAAGTCTCGATAAAGCTTAAGAAAAGAAAAAAAATTATTTTGAATGTACTGTATAATTAAGTTTTTAACTTCTATAATTTTCCTTTCTCATTTTGAAAGTACTGCGTGTTTTAAGTTCTTTGTGTTATTCCTCTCAGAAAGAGAGGCAAAAAAATTTATTGCGACTGAATTACGGAGAAAAAAATATAAATCTCGGACATATTCAACATTCACCATTAGTGCATAGTGAATGTCGACATTAACTGGTGAAAGCTAGAAATAAGGGTGCAAATATTTCGGACATACACCAAGCGACTATGTGAACGTTGACATTCACCGGTGAATGTCGACATTCTCCAGATTTCGGTGTTTAACCGTAACATATATATATATTGGATCTTTTAAATGGCGACAAATTCAAGCGATGACCAAAAGAGGCAAATAATAAATAGGAAAAATTTTTTGTTTAACTACTAGAAGTAGTACTATACTAGAATAGATGCATTTTTTCAGCAAGAATGATCTTTTATATTTCCTTATGTCAAAATCCCAACTGAGCTCGTGTACTTAACGTGAGATACAGTGCCAAAGAATAGCACTACTGCATGTTTTTCCATATCCGGTGTGCCATTTCCATGGATACTGCTCTTACATTCGTAATATAATACGTCCATTGCCACCTGCTCGTCAGTAAATCAGATGTATAATCACATTTTACTTATTTGTGCAGTCAGACATACTGTTTGCGAATCTTGTCACACCTGCTAATATGAAAAGTTCATTGATCAAGGGTTTCCCCACGGCTGTTATGTTAGAAACTCAAATGAGAAATTTTCATTATCAGGATTTATTTTTCTCGATCGTACTGACTCGAACTATCTCCTATCTTGACAGCCTTTAGACTATTCTTTTATTTTTGGACTTTTTGTATCACTGGACATAATATCTGTCATAAGTATTTTTGTGATTTTAATGGGGTTGAACATTGTTTGCGATATGCGGTGTTTAGATGTATATATACACGCATAGAGTGTATATGTAAATTGCATTATTATTCTGATATTTTTAAAATAATTTCACCATGAAAAAAAGTATTATTACTTTATTAAAAATTTTTATTTGATGAATTTTTTTTTGGGTGATAAATTTGTTTCTTTAATTAGGTTAATTTTTTGTTAATTCAATTTCTCCTAATAATTTTGGCAGTATATTTAAAGTTATACTCTTGAATTTCTTTTTCAATTTTTAGTAAAGGAATTAACAAAAGTCTATATAGTTATCAAATATTTTAATAATAAACCTGAAAAAGATACTGTATATCTTACTTTATTAGACAGCAATTTTCATTGCTAACCAGTATCTGTTCTCCTCCTTGTTATGATGTTGTTCACTTCATTATACTATTCTTCATGAGGTTTATGTATTATCTCATTCTGTTGTTCCTCGTTGAAAGCAATCTGATCAAATTGTTTTCAATAGTTCGTTTTTTTCATTTCGTTGGTGGTTTAATACCTTGTTTCATTGTCTAGGATTTGTTGAAACATTCATCTGTCTTCCATTGCTTACAATCCTATTATATTATCATTCGTTGTTTATCACCTATTTTCGTTACTGATAATTGTTCATTTCCTCTTCCATGATTTGTTATCTCTGTTGCTTACCACCTCGCATAGTTTTTTATTGAATTAGTTCATTTGGTTTTTTCCCATTGTTTCCTACTCCATTTCGCTGCTTTATGTTACATATCAGTTCATTCATTGTTCTCCGTTACTTATTAATCCATTCTGTTGTACTTCATTGTTTGTAACTTTTTTTACTTTTTTATATTTTATTGTTAGTTATTGTTCTTTTTTGCATTTCGTCGTTCTTCATGACTTAGTATGTCTTTCCGTTTTTCTCCAGCATTCATTGTTTCCGCAGTTCATTTCCTTACATCGTTGATGATTTAAAATCTTATCCCATTGTTGTGACCTTTTACAACATTCAGTGGTTCTTCGTTGCTTATTATCCAATTCTCTTCTCCCCGTTCTCTTCATTCTACAACTTTCCATTGATTTCGGCCTTATTTCTTCGTTAATAATTGATCATTTTCTCTTTCTAGATGATTTTATAAATTTGTTGATCTTTCGTTATTTATGCCTTTGTTCATCTTTTCATGGTATTTTTTGCTTCGTTTTGTTTCATTGGGTGGTTTGTTACCACAAGCCGTTGTTTGCCTCCTCATTTCGTTGTTCTGTGTGACTTCCCTATTGTTGTTCTCCGTTATTTGCTGCTTCATTCTGTACTGATTACATTTCGTTGTTGTCTGTAGCTCATCATCTCCTCATTCCATTCTTCATCATAATTTCATTGTTACAATTCTTTGTTCATAAACATAGCCACTTCTTCGTGTTGTAAGTTACTTAATCTAATGGTTTTATATGGTTCATTTACTCATTTTAGTGTCATCCAAGATTTAATACCTTATTTCGTTATTTCCATGATTTGTTACAGCATTCAATTGTTCTACGTTGCTTAGTAATTTAATCCTTTTTCTTCCATAGTTTGTTACTTCTCTATTGTTTCTTAAATCATTTTATTTATATTTTTAATTATGGTATGGTATCTCACTTCGTTCTATTTATTATTTTTTGTTACGTTCAATTGCTAGTCGTTGTTTATTAGTTCATTTTTTATCATTTATTCTTAATTTTATTGCTTTACACTCTTTATTTATTTCGTTGTCTTCCGTTGCTTAATATTTCATTCCTTTACTGTCTATAATTTGTTTATTTATTCTGTTGAGTGTAGATTGTGTGTTGACCTCGTCGTTTTTCTCCATGTTATTTGTAAACAAATTTCATCGTTCTTACTTCAGAAATGTTAATACTATGTATATAAATGTCTTCATGGATTTTGATTTCTAAAGATTTTTTTTTCCGAGAGCAAGCCAGGCAGACAATATGGGGTGCGCTGCTCCACTTATCCAACTGAACCACAATTTGGTGTGGAGTCCGACTTCTTCTATACACATACACCATTGGTATTTGTTTCTATGGTAGGCAACCATTCATACAAGAAAAAAAAAAAAAGAAATACATGAGAAAGAGGAGTACAGCCATGACCGAACCAGGATTTTAACCCAGGACCTCCCTATCCACAGTCAGACAAGATGAGCATAAGACAGGGTGGGTGGCAAGTTTTATCCGTTTTTAAATATATAGCTCGAAGTACCATACCTATATATATATACTCATAACTCTTAATGTTACGGTAATTTAAAAAATAATTTTCCTATCAAAATTACGTCACAGTTCTAGTTTTATATTCTATGAGAAGATTCATTTATTCTCTTCCAAAAGAATGCATGTATGCAAATAAATGGAAGAATTCATTGATTTTAATGTGGTATCCTTTGCTTAAGAGAACATAATATTTAATCCATTTTATAAAAATTCAATAATTAACGGAACAGCTATAATTAATAAATTCATCGCAAGGAATCCCAAATATCAAAACTGGTATTCATGAAATATATTATTTGAATTTATAGGAAATTCTTGCATGTTTTCTACTGTAAACTTTTTATAGATAATATTTATAAGAAAGAAATTCTTTCTTGCTATTTAAATTTTTATGCAAATAAAAATGAACTTTTCGTTCATTCAGTTCTTTTTCAACTATAAAAACTCTTATAGGTAAGCAATTATCACTTTAGCTTTCCGCTTTTAAAATTGTCTTCAATATATAAATTGTTTTCTAACATTTAATAAAGCTGATAAGAATAAGCATCAAATGCTACTAAAAATTTTAAGCATGACATTAGCGTTTAATATTAAGGAAAACCTAAAAATAATTAAATTAATCATTGAAAGTTAAATTACACAATTGATATAGATCAGAATAGTTTATAAAGATAAACTATTCTGATCTATCAATTGGTAATATTTTTCAACTGACAATTTTACCCAGAATTTAATTATCAGTGCCAACTAAATAACTAAGTACTTAGGAGAAAATGATTTCAAGAATTTAACTATTAAAAAGGCTAGCTTTGTAAAAGATTTCTTTTTAAAAATGTTTACCAGCAGTATTTTTGACAGTGATAACCCACATTGGAAATATCTTTGAACAATTAGATCACTTTTAAACTGAAACACATTGCATCATTTAAAATATTCAAAAATTATTATACATATGAATAACATCATGACTCATCAGTAATGAGTACGAAGAAATCGTGATATTTGCTCATCCTAATCGAATAATCATAACAAAAATTTAAAAATTTCAAAAATTCATAAGTATATGCATGAATTTTTCTAATATAAAAAGTAGACTTTCCATATTATATTTCATCAAACTGCCTCATTATAAAGTTAACTATAAGCGAAATTATTACTCAGGAAGTAGGGAAATTTCGTATAGCAATTAATGAAGGTATGTTTATCTGTTTGACTGTATAGAGAAAAGGTTAGAAGGTTTCATGAATTGTACATTTATGATGACTGGCCACGGTGATTTGGTTAGTTCGAAAGTCGTTCTCTTTACCAGAAGGTAATGACTTGAATCCCGGCTTAGCTGAAAATCCGTCGTGTTCACTAATAAAGTTCAGAAACACATATTTTGACTTCAATAAGTAGAGGAATACTTATATTATACTATTTTTGAATGAACTTCAAGGAAAACTAATCCTAAATTATCTAATTTCTTTATGAAGTTATAAGGAACTCTTACTGAGTCTCCAAGCAATCCAAAAATTTTGAAGTCTCCATACTGCTTACATTTTATCAGAAGTATTTTATTGACATATTAAATATTTCTTGAAGGAGAAATAAGTTCGGCATATTTAGTATTTATATTTAACTGGAAAAAAATACATAATCGATTTCGAATGTAAAATTTTGTTTCCTATATGAATTAGAGAGTTTTATGTGTGTGTTGGAATTTTAAAAAGCCTATTTTTTTTATCAATTTGAGTGCATCGCAAATTGTTTCTGAATTCTTAGAGTTTTGATCACTATAAATAATTTGTTTAGGCATTTTAATGAATATCTCTCTCTTTAAAAAATTGTCAAATAAATTATATTCACAGACTTCATTAATTTCTCCAGTATACAATATCATAGCATCAAACAACGAATCCAATATTTAAAGTTCCTTTTCTTTATTCAGGGCAAGTTTTGTAGATTTATTTATGGAAAAGAATTTGATAAATAATTTACAGCATTATGAGTTTTATATGAAAATAAAACATGTTAACTTTAAAACGAATACAAATTATATTAAGTAATAAGCGTGTCATATTAAGTTCATTCGAACACAAGTTAACAGAAATAATAAAAATTTTAAAAAGAAAAATAACAGATTCGTCTCATATAAGTTAGAACTATGAGCTTATGGTAAATGCAAATTAAAAAAAAATAAGAAAAAAAATGAACACATTCTCAAGAAATTTTAAAAACTAATAACTCAAAAATATTAACATATATTAAAATGTAAGTCAAAACTAACTCTTCGAAATTTTTTAAAAATATTTTTACGAAAGCAATTCAACTGAGCGTTGCTCATAACTGACCGAACTAAATAAATATCTATTGCATCATACTGAAAATATTTAGTAAGATTTTATGAATGTACAATGAATTGTTAAAATCTATGAGAAAAATATATATTAAGAAAGGTATTTATATGTACAGTAACGTGATATATTTTTTCATTAATATAAATATTTAGATAATTAATTTTAGATTTTTTGTGAAAAGCTTCATAAAAATGAATTTCTAATAAACTCTGCATGGAAATACGAATGTTGTGAATTTTGGACATGCAGAGGAATTAAGGTTCACCACCAGCAGAACATATATGTTCATTTTTACTCTAATTATCAGAAAATGAAGTAAAATCAAAAAAATTACTTTACTCTCTAAAACAATGTGTTAATCTGTATTAAATGTGAATATGGTATAAAGTAATATATGCGGAAAAAAATTCCAAAATTGGAAGAAAATTGCGAATATGAAAAATTTTGGTACTGCAACTGGAATATGTTGTCGGTGAGGAGTATGAATCTGCATATGTAAGAGCAAAGCTGCAAATTTGGACGGATTTGGGTTATAAACATATCTGAGTCAAACATAAATTAAAAAACAGAAAAATAATTGCCCAACAATTACTTATGTGGCTGACTTTACCTCTCCAATTACGAAAACATGATATTTGTGATCGATGTGGTGACCTGAAAGGCCTTAGAATAACATTTGTGCATTATCTCTAGCTTCTGGATGAATTAAAAATATAAGTAATTTTGTAATTGCACAATATAATTCCTACAAGGAACTCGAGAACTTTTCATTACAATTAAATGCTATAAATTGTTTTAACGTACCATTAACAAGTCTGTCAAAACAAGAATTAAGGCAACATACAGTTCAATATTGAATGTAAGACTGAAACTCTAACCTTTTTGTGTGTCTCCTCACATAGCCGATAAAAGAATAACAAAAGTTTCTCATGGAACATCATATTCCTGCAGTGACACAATCTATATGGCCAAGATTTCCTCCAATCCAGCCTTAATGGAGGACCTGCATAAATGTCGAGCTCTGAACCCAAAAATGTACTTAACTATTATTTAATTTACAATTATTTTAATATTATAAAAGTGTAGATTCCATATACATAATCAAAGGAAATGGAAGAGCAGTCCAAAATTTATTGCCAATAAAGTAATTGATCTAAGTGTTTGGGCATAAGGCCCTTTGCAATTAAGAAAAATTTTTAGCGGCTCCATCAATCGGCACCGATGACGAGAGCCCCGCGCACTCCAGGATATAAAGAAACGGAAGGGGGGAGGGCTATCGCTGTCAAATTAGGGTTTGGGAAAGAGATAATTTTTCAGTAATGGGGGTGATCCTGAGGACTGCCCTAGGTCTGTTAAAATGTATTAGTTCATATGGATTATAGTTGTCAATTTTTTGAATTTCAGAATTATTTATGTTATAGAGTTTATTGTAAAAACTGAATGTGAGATGCTTTATGAAATTTATTAGAGTGAGTATCCCTAAGTTTTTATGAATGAGTTGATTCCTGAAGTAGGGCTCGGATTTTGAAATAAGCCTGAGTAGTTTATTGGCTTGCGTTCGATGATGGATAAGTTCGTCATACATGCTCCACCGCAAATCGGTGCTGCGTAAGTTAAGATCGGCCTGAAGTAAGACTTGTAGATCAAGAGCTTATTACTAAGGGATAATTTCGAGTTCCATTCTATAAGTGGGAAGAGGGTTTTTGTAGCTCCAATGAATTTGTTTCTGATATCATTAATGTGTAGCTTCCAGGTCAGTCTTTTATGGAGTTTGACTCCCAGATATGTGATGTCAGTTTTCCATTGAATCTTTTCACCTGCAATTTGGATGTTACGGCAATTTATTCGCAATTTTTTACTGAAGAAAATTGCCTGGGTTTTAACCACGTTTATTTTAATTCTACAAATTTTAATACATTTGTTTATTTCATTAAGGTGCTCATTACGCGTATCTCTTATGACCTGATTATTGGGTCTGGAAGCAAGAACGGCAGTGTCATCTGCGAAAAGGCAGAGCATGGTTCGTGGGTCTTGAGGAATATCATTAATGTACAGATTAAATAAGAAGGGACCCAGCAGTGATCCTTGGTGGACGCCGGCCAAAATGGGCCTTTCTGATGAGTGGATGGAGTTTATCCTGACGGCAAAAGTTCTATTAGATAGATAGTTTCGAATGAGCCTGATTAGATGCAGGGGGAAGTTATACTTAATCATTTTATAAATAAGGTCTTCGTGCCACACCTTATCAAAAGACTTTTCGATATCTAGGAACACTCTGCCAGTGGAGTTTTTACAGCAATATTTTTTGAAATTTCCTCTACTACTCTTAGCAACTGATGCAGTCTTGAACCCAAACTGGTGGGAAATGAGAATTGAGTTAAATTCTTCGTATTCTAATAATTGTTTTAAGATGAATTTCTCTGCTATTTTTCCCATGGTAGGGAGCAGAGAGATGGGCCAGTAGTTTGTAAGTATTTTAGGGTTTTTACCCTGTTTTCTGATCGGAACTACTGTTGCTTTCTTCCAGCTTTGTGGGAAATGACCTAATCTAATTATATTATTAATTATGTCTGCTAACAGGCAAACTGCAATGACCGGATATTGCTTCATGTGGTTGTTTGAGATGTTATCAATTCCAGGACTTTTCTTTGGTTTCAGTTCCATAATAACTTTTTCCACCTCTGCAGCTGAAACTAGCTGGGGTGGGAGGTACTTATTGCGGGGGGACCAAAGTAGTTAATGATCAATTGGTGAGTTATATGGTCAATAGCAGGGTTAGCAGAATCGTTGGTTCAGATAAGTTCGAATGCAGAAGCTAGGATTTCAGCTTTCTCCTTGTTCGAGGCAATAGTTTTTGGACCATCTGCGAGTGGTGGCATAGTTTGATCTTTATTTTTGAACCTGTTGGCAGTTCGCCAAAATGAGCAGTCTTCCATATTGATGTTAATAAGATAACCGTTCTGGGAACGGTGGTTGTGTTCCGCAATTTTTCTGGTGATAAGTTTTTTAATTTTATTTATCTATGTTTTTATTGTTGGAATTTTGTATCTATTGTAGAATTTGCGGAGTCTGTTGCATCCTTTAATTAGTTTAGAGAGTGAGTCAGGTAGGTAGGAGGTGTTAGTGGCTTTGCTTTTAATTTCAGATTCATTGATTGCAATTTGGATGGTACTTGTTAGATGATTAACTTTATGTTCAAAGATGTTGCTATTGGAGACAGGGGTGAAGGTAGAAACAGGTATATTGTTAATTATGTGTTGTCTAAAATTTTTCCAGTTGGTTTTCCTGTGGACTCAGTAATGACTTGATTTCCGTAAGTGCGCGGGGCTGTCGTCTTCGGTGCCGATTGATGGAGCCGCTAAAAAATTTTCTTAATTGCAAAGGGCCTTTTGCCCAAACACTTAGGTCAATTACTTTATTGGCAATAAATTTTGGACTGCTCTTCCATTTCCTTTGATTATGTATATATTTTATCATTTATTTTGTATAGATCTCAGTGTCTTAATTTCTAATAACTACCTCCTGTAACTACTTAAGAGTCACTATGCAGGCACTAAATCTGGGAGTACTTATTCTTTTATTCATCGTTGTAACAGTGCATAGATCTTTAAGTGTAATTTTAGGTTATACTCTTGTTATTAAAAGAGGTCAACAGCTCCCGCTGGACTCCTCGTCACCACATCTTCGACCAAAAAAAATGATGTTTTATTGCAAAATCGATTCTAGGTTAGGTGAGACTAAATGAATTTGTTTTGAAATTTAGGGAAAAGAAAAGGGGACGGGCTAAGACATGATGAAACTGGCAAGCCCCTCCTTATTTTAATTATACTTTCTATTTGAATAAGCTCATCCCTGAGAAAATTTTTGTTAAATAATGTAATACGAAGTTAAAATAACTTTTTACAAATATTTATTACAGTATTCGGAAAATCTGTCACTTATATATCTTTTATATTCATATTAGAATTAGATATTCCGATTAGAAAGTCCCTTATCAGTTGGGCACGACCATGCTATAAAAGCTTAAGAGTATGCTAAAATCAGATCAAAGGGGAGGAGCTGAAATGCGGGACAATTTGCAAGGTTCCGGCTTACTATATTCAAACTAGAATTTTTACCCCTTTAAGGAATAGAAGCTTTATAGACAAGAAGAACAGTCATCAAGAAAGCATTTCTTGATAGAAACAAAAGTCATCTATCAAGAAATGCTTTCTTGATGGACTTCCATCTGTGGAATCCTATTCTAGGTTATCCAGTAAATTTTTATAGTATGTACTCCTTCTTAAAATTGCTTTATTGTCTGAAAGGAGACGCTAAATGAATTTGTATGCTTTCCAGAATTATTTATATGAATTCAGACAAGAGTTCTGTCGATAAAAACTTGAGAGACGGCTGTTTTTTATTTTTTAAGATTTTGATTCCTTGCTATTTACTTTAACGTGGAAACTACGTCTTCCTAGGCAACTTTGATTGAATTCCAAAAAGAAAAAAAAAATAATAATAATTGTCGCTGGAATACCTGGATTAAATAACAAATAAGGAAAATTTGTATAATTTTAATTTCGCAATCACAATCTTAGAAATGTATTCAATAATTTGCTTAAGCTTTTATTTAAATTGTCTCGTCAAAATTAATAAAGTGATCTGTTAATGAAGCGATGCTGCTAGTGATCTTGAGAATTTCAATTTAAAAAAAAAGGGAAATTTGAAAATCTCAGCGTTTGTTAATAAAAATTGTTTTCCTTATTGAGAATATTGGAAGGTGATAACAAGATGAAATATGTCTACTTGATATTTGGGAAAAGTTACTAAAAAAGCTTGAAATTTATACAATCTCAATTGCTGCTGGCAAATCAAGCTCATCACCAATGGTGTGAGGTTTTTTTACATCTGGATATTTTATATGAAACTTAGTAAGATGCAATTAAAGCTTTTTTATTAACAAAGTTTCCTTAAAAAATGAATTTTGCTTTTTAAATGATTTAAATTCTAATTCGAAGAATTCTGTGGGTTTGTTGACGTGCTCACTATGAAGCGTTTCTAAATATCGCTTAAGTTTATTAGGTTTCGTGCTGTTTACGCCAACATATTTGAGCAAATGATACAAAGGGCCGTTCTTCTTAATTTCCTTCAGTGCTTTTAAACACAAAAATTTAAGTATTCTTGAGAATATTTTCTTGATTTTGTTTTCTACCACGCTTACTTCTGCTTATAAATTTATCCATGAGTTTACATAAACCTTCTACCCTAAGCATTTAATATGGTGATTTGGAATTAACACGAAAATATGTATACCATACACATTCGCGATAGATATGATAGTGATACAAGAATCAACTTGAATGAGAGTGGCTAGAATCGAAATTTGCACTGTCGAACATTTTCATTCTTCCTATGAGAAAACATTTGCCCTGCACATGCTCGAAATGGCATCGGTCATGTAGATTCCCTTTCACAAACATTACTTTTTTTTCTATTTTGTTTAGTCATGTTTCTGTTCTATTTCTTTTTTTATTATTATAAAAAAATATATTCCCATTTTTTAAATTCAACTCTCCCCACCTAGGTTACCTATTATTAGCAATTTTTTTTTTTTTACTTTCATATTCTTTTAATGTTATCTCCCTTCTTGGATTTCATTTTCAGTATTATATTTAAATTTTCATTCGCTTCATCTGTTCACTGTCCGCTGTGCAAAATGTCAGAGTTGATTTCCAATCAACTTTGCTCGCTTTTACTCACGTTTTAAATTTAGTTACAAATAATTTAAAAACACACAGAATCCAAAATATTTAATATACGTAATTGTTGTACACATTTATTGTAAGCGTGGGGCGCGATGAAAATTACGATTGAAAACTGAGCCGCTAATACTGAATGGTTGAGAAGCCCTGGAATAAAAAAGAAAAATTTATTTTATTGTCTTAAATTACAACAGAGTTCTTGCATAAACATAGAATAAAAAAGTCAAATTTAATTTATACTATTGTCGTAAAATTTCAAAATTTTAACATAGAATAAAAAATTTTAATATTATTTATACTTTTGTCAGGAAGTAATTATAAAATTCATCTTTGAACTTTAGAATTTAAGAAAATAATAACGTGAATAAGTTTCATATTTAAATATATCCAGGAAATGTATTTAATTTCAAAATTTATTGAATGGAATTTTTTTTAATGATTTTAAATAATGACAAAAAATTATATTTGTGCTCATCTATTAAAAATTACCTGAATTTTGTTGATAAAATTAGCAACTATTCAAGTTAACTATAAGTTGTATTTCATGATTTAACTTAAAATTAATTGAAATAATAACCTAATTTAATTCACTTTCAAACAGTGAAAATCTTGAGTATTTGAGCATTTAAAATTATAACAGCTGGTAATTTACATAAAATCTAAGGAAGGAGAATTTAAAGAAAAAGAAAATCTGGCGAAACTAGCATAAATGAGAAACGAGAATTCTTGTTTTAAACTACTCGTTCGATAAATAAATTTAAACTTGTTATTTATTTCACTTGAGATGAATTGAAAAATAAATTTACAGAAAGAAAAATCAATGTTTCATGTTAATTAAAAATCCAATTTTAAATGATTTTTACAAATGATATATTTATAATATTTACTTTGCTATATTTTGCAAGTTATGATAACTTAAGATAAATATCCAGATTACATCAACAACGAACGTCCAATAGACGTCTAATTTTAATCTACATACAGCCTTAAACTAAGACCCATAACGTGACATCTACAAACGTCTATTAGCCATCCGCATACTTCTGAACCAACAAACAAGCACTGAACAGAATTTCATGGACGTCCAACAGATATTTATTTAACATCCATGGTGTTAACTGGATATACAGACATCTATTTAACATCCATGGTGTAACTGGATATGCAGGATTTTTCATGGGCGTTCATTAAACGTACCTAGATGTGTCTTCTAAGTGAAATCATTCCTTTGTGGGAGGCAAGCACAAATCAGTATGTCTTTGATGCAAGTCATGTTTTTGAGGTCTTTTGTTATGTCCCTGCTTTTAATAGCTTCCACATAACACAATAATCACTAGAGATCCACTCTAGTCAAGGTACAGCGAAATATGAGGAGGTTCACACAAATCAAATGCAGGAATTGTCTACAAAACAATTCAGAAGAAAATAGTAATTTTTTTTTATGTATTTATTGAAAATGGTTTTATTTCAGTAATATCTATGCTTTGCTTATCAAAGGTTTTAATCTATGTCTTATAACTTTTTAATATATGTTTCCAAGTATTTTCTAATTACAATTAAAAATGAAATATTTATAAGCAGTTTAGTTTTATAGAATCATGTGTTATGATTATATTAATTTTCATTTTTGCTGATATGATTTTATTTGTTTTCATTGCTTTTTTTAAAAAAAGTATATTTTAATCGTCAAAGAAATAAATCTACACTTCATATTGAAAGCCAAAACAGTTAATTGGACCCGGCGCGTTTGATAGGATATGCCTTCTCCCCTACTCCTTGCTCTATGATCTAGATGTGGCTATGCTACCTCAAAAATTTTTTTTTTTTACTATAGTCGATTTAATGCTATAATTTAATGTTTAGATGTGGCCAATGCTCACGAATATATATTATTTCACATTTTTTTATTAACAAATCGGCAAGATTTTTCCAATCATAATTTAGAAGTAATAGCAATAAATTTTTCGTTTCCATAATTTTAAATTTACAAATTTTTAGAAGGCTGAACGAAAGAAATTGTATGAAATAAAATGTGCCACACAAAATATGGAATTGACTGTGTACTCCCAATACTTGTACTTATTGATTATACCGTTAAAATTAGTTGAGACCTGAAATTGTACGTATGGGAATAGTAACATCAAAAAGGATATTGGAAATTGCTTTCAAAAATGATTGATTTTCCAATATTTTAAATATTTAATTTGTATAGATTGAAAAGAGTGATAAATACAATTAGATTATAACCAGCTTCTTCGCTCACATGATGATCGAAATCGGTTGAAGGTTTATTTAGTTTTTATCGTGAATACAAGCCAGTTATTCTTGCGTTGCTACATTCATACATTTTTCTAGCCTAGTTATTATTTATCTTGTGATATATATTCAACAATTTGAAAAATTTAACGAGATTTAATTTCATGGTTCGAATTTGTACGTAGATTTTAACTGTCAACATTTAAAATAAAATAAATATAACTTGATTATTTATTATCAAAAATGTCAAAGGAATGCAATATTGATTATGAACATTTTAATGTAAAATCTGATCCTGCTCTGCAAGTAACTTCTGACTCTAAGAACCAGAAATGTTTCCTGTGTGAAATATGCCTGAAGAGTTTTAAAAAAAGAGAACATGTCAGGAGCCATCATTATCACATCCATACAAAGGAAAAAAAGTTTTTCTGTGAGATCTGTCATCGGAGATTTAAATATAAACTTTCCCTTTCTAAACATTATTTGACTCATACGAAAGAGAAACCTTTCTCATGCGAAGTTTGTTTTAAACGTTTTAATAACAAATCTCACCTGAAAAATCATTGTCTTATTCATACTAGGGAAAGACCTCACGAGTGTGAGGTCTGCAATAAACGTTTCAGAGAGAGAGGTGCTTTGAAAGTACATTACCGTACTCATACTAATGAGCATCCATTTGTATGTGAAATTTGTAATAAAGCTTTTAAACAAAAGTCGAATTTAAATAAGCACTTATGTATAAAAAGTTTGACATAAGTATTTTTAGTAAAAAAAATACTGACCAACACTGGGGCAAAAATTGAAAAATCTGTTTTGTGGTATTTCTGAAAATAAATTTTGTTGAGTCCGAACTTTGGAAATGTTTTCAACCATGGAATATGAAACATTAATGGTATACATTCTTTTTTAATGCCAAAGAAACTACAAAAATTATAACCAAAGAAATTTCTAAAGAAAATGCTTCTCCTTTTATAATGTTAAGAAACTAAACTGGACACCTTTATAAGTTATGTAGCTTAAAATGCCATTTTATTTGTGAAAATTTTGCAGATGTTTTTAAAGCAAAAATCTACAATCTCAAGAAAGATACTTTGATTCACAAACTACTTGTAACACTGATTCTTTGAATTGGCATACAAATAAGATGCTTTATATAAAATATTTTTTTAAAAAATGTTTATCACAATTTTTCATTTCTTAATGCCCATCTCATTTATTTGATTTGTTAACTATTTTAATGCCAGAAATAATTGTCTTTGTTTATTTGTACTTCAACAAAGTTTTATGTGATATATGCCATTATCATTTCTTTTAAAATGCCATTTTTATTATTTCTCTTTCATTATACAAAAGAGAAAAATTATGTGTCATACTTATTGAAAATGTTTTGGCAAAAAGCATTTATTTGTAGAGATAAACAGTTTTATGAGTATAAATATTTATTATGAATATCTGTAAACAAATGCATTGTACTAAAGCAACAAAAATTACTTACATGAAATACTTTTTTTAAAATAATTTTTCTTAATTAGTTAGAAAACGTTTCCATTATATAAAAATTTGTAATTATTATTACTGAATTTACATTTTAATTTTCTTCTGTAGAAAACAAATTTTATTCCTTAGTATGTAAATTTAATTATTTTAAATTACTATCTTTGCAAACATGAGAAAAAGATTATGAGCCTATATTTTCAGAAATATACATTTTAATTTTTATTCTAATTTCTTATATTTCTGAAACATAGCTTTCTGAAAAATACTTAAGTCAACTATATGAAAGAAAATCATATAAATTAAGATTTAGACTCTATTTATATCTGCATAGGTTTTTCATAGAAAAATGCTCCATATATTGATTATTTAGTGAAAAAACTTTCTTGCATTATATAAATGCTAGTTGACAATCATTTTTTTTTATGTTCAACTCCTGAAAGCTTGCATCGTTAAAGATAGAATATATGAATCCTTTAAAGTTTATTACTTTTTTGCATTCAACATGCTTGAATCCCGATATATTTTCTTTGAAATAAATTTTTTGCATTCTTGTTAAATTGTTTACAAGGGCACAAGATAATGTCCAAAATTAAATCTTAATTTTTTCACCAATTATAAATTAACCAGTTTATAAATTAATAATGAAACAATTGGTGAAAAATCCTTTCAAAAATGTTTAATCTTTCTTTAAAGAATTAAGCAAAATGCTTTTTTAATGAAATTAAAGTAATTTGAACTTATATTTGCAACTAACTATATGAATATCATTTTATCTTTTTTTTTAATAACGTTTATATTTCAGAAAAATACCCACAATATACTATTTATATATTACGAAAACTAAATTTAGGTATAAATAATTATTCCACTGATTTGATTAAAATCATTTTATTTAGTATCTGATAATAGTACTTATTAATTAAAATATACATAAATCACACTATTAATGATTTAAAATGGTACTTATTAATTAAATTAGAAACTTATGTAAATCTCATTATTAAATACTTAAGTTGGTGACTTAAAGATGTCCAGTTATAAGAAAAGTATGACACCATTTTTTTGTAAGTGTTAAACATTATGTTGAGTAAAAATGTATTTAATTAAAAAAATTTTCTTTATTTTTAAAAAAAAGCAATATTAAAAAAGACTAACTTTATTTGAGTACAGTATAAACTATTTTTATATTTCAAATTGCATCATTAAAATTTATAAATCTTTGAAAGTTTCTATACTTGTAAATGATATAATATATTTTGATATTTATAATTCCAGGTATATGTAACGTTACAATAAAAAAAATTTCCTAATTGTGTTAAAATTTATTCCTAATATTTGTAAAAAGGGAGTACTCTCTTTGTTTTTATGCTAAGTAGCTAGTTCTTTGAAATTATTTATAAAATTTTTTTAAAAGTTGAAAAACAATTATAAAATAGAAAATGCATAAAAAAAAGGAGTTTTTAGTGAATTTTTCAATATAGTCAAAAGTAAAATTAATGATAGTGAATCCCGGACAAAAAATTAAACATTACATCTGCATAAAGTTGTATATTTAAGTTTTTTTCAGTCAAAATACCTGAAAAACATCTTTTTTAAGGTATTATTTTGCACTGATTTTTATATCTGCACAAACTTAGAACTATTATTTTTGGTGATAAAATCTAATAAGTAGTTGAATTATATAATATTAATATTTGCAATGTATATCTATTGAGAATTGAGGTTTTGAGGATACAAAATTAGTTCTCTTGCTATATTGCAAATTAATCTACAAGCATTTATTTAATATTGAAATTCAATACTTAACAGGTAATGATGCTTATACAGGCTAAGTAACCATTCAAATATGCTCAACCTAAGCTAATTTAGAATTGTCATCTTATAATATTGAAACAAATAGATTACATATTTGCATCAAATTATTCATAAAATGTAAAATACAAAGCTTATGAGTTTTAAATTCTAACTGAAAGGTATCAAATATTTGTCACTTTTAATAAGGAATTATTTTAGAGATAATCTATAGGTTGAGCTGTGCCCTGCTGCCTAATGAATAACTATTTTTCTTTGTATTTTAAGTTTCCCAAACAAAATAATGTACTTCCTTTGTTATGCACTGCATGATTCAACATGTGTTCAAAAATGAGATTTATTTTCTCACTGCATTGTCAAACAAATTTATCTCCCAGCAGGACCTGGTTAGTAGGAATTTTCAAAGAGCAGTTGATATTATATCGTATTTACTGCAACCTATATTGGTCGTGACATTTTGCTGATTATTGAACATGATTGCAATGTTAACACATTTATGGTTTGCATTCTGCTTTGCTCAACCAGTCCGTATAATGACAATGCAATTATGGACCGAAACCATTTTGGTTAAAACATTACAACTTGTATTAAAATTGTTGTTTGATTAAATCTGAATTATTATGGTGGCTATTTGAAATAAATCTAAGATTGAGAGATACTAGTTTGCCATAGACTATGTTGGTATTTTTTTTATTCCACTGAAACTACTTCTCTATTTTTGTATTATGTACTTTGCCATTATAAGAAAAAAAATTTTTGCTTAAAATGTTTTACTAATTAACATTAATGTATATTAGTTATGTTGTGTAGTCTAAAATTGATGGCAAAGTGCCATATTTTTAAAACTCAAATCTCCATTTTCTTATTGAGTATAGAATAATTCTTAACAATTATCCATTGGGGAGTCAAGATACAATGTTCAAAAATTATTTTCTATTTTATTTGAGCTACTAATGTACTATTTTTGCAATTTTCATGTGTAATATTCCATATAATTTCTCTGAAAAATATACAAATAAATATCCTAATAATAAACTTTGTGTGTCAATCGATTCACTCCTTTAATTAGAAAAAAAAAATAATAAACAGGAGTCTTATCTACAATGTAAATACCTGTTCTATCAATTAGTTATTGTGTCACCATTATGCCAATTATTTCTAACACCTTGTAGCCCTTAACAGTAATTATACTATGTACACATCTTATATAAATTTCAATCATTTTTATTTCAAATTATTCGGACGATAAAAAGTGATTGCACATTTCGTTATAAATTTTTTTAAGTCTTAAACAATCATGTCGCAGTAAAACTTTTAAAAATGACAGTCAAAACTTAAAATAAATCAATTTTTCCAAGAAATATTTCATTATTAAAATGTGTCTTTATATAGATTTACTATCGTATTTCCTAGATTAATATAAGTCTCCCCAATATAAATACAATTTTATTATTAACATACTCAACCATAACATTTAAAATTTATGTTAAATAACATATTTAGCCTTTTCAAATAGTATTTTTCTATCAATGATTTTTATTTTAAATGTTATGCATTTACATATTTCGCACTTTCTCAAAATGATCTGAATTTTTCTGCAAACTGTAATATGTCTCTCAAATATTTTATTGCACTAAAGTTATTTTTTATAAATTATCATTTACATGTCAGTAGTCAATTTCTGGGAGGAGGAAGCCATATAGATTATACCAAATATTTCTTAGCTTAAATTAAATGTGTATAACGTATTTAAATTAACAATATTTGGGTGTTGTGAATATTTTCCATTTTTTTATTCGGTTTGTTTAAAAATTCAGTATCGTTTCACAAAAAAAAAAAAAAAAAAATTAACAATTTGAATATATTGCTTTTAATTAAGGTAAACTCAGATAATTACAATAAATGTTGATTGTTTCATTTCAAATAAATTTTAACCTGCTAAATAAATTTAACCTTTTATTTACTTTTTTTATTGAAATTTTAAAGCCATAAATGTATTATACACTAGGTAATATGTATTTTATTTTACTATGGTTAAGTATTCATTTACAGCATGGTATTAAGAATTAAATTTGTTTCTATATAGAAATAAAATGAAAGTTTTTGGAGCATTTGAATTATTGGATGCTACTTGTTTCAGTTACTCCTATTAACATATTAGGTATTTTTAGCTGATTAATTAAATATCATTCACTTTTTAATTGAATAAGTGTTTTAGACATAAGATTAACAAAAATTTTAATTGTATAATAAATTTTAAAAAATGTTTCAGCTTATTCTCTGAAATGAACCTGTAGCACCCAATTAAAATAAATTTAAAAGGAATATTTATGAAAATAAAAGTACCATAATTTTACTTTTATTGATTCTTTCAAAAATAATTTTGGGTTTGTTGATCTGAAATTCTTATATAATCAATATAGCAAGGATAAAATTTTGTTTTATACAAAAGAAAAAAAAAAGCCAAATTTTATTTATGCAATTTTTGATCAGCTTTCACTTACAAAATTTTTCTGAAAAATGTCAATTACATATGCTAAGTACAGTTATTATAACAAAATGAGTTACACATAATTATTAATTTTCATAATTGAAAGGTACATTCTAAAATCAATGATAAGCATTGAAATTTTGTAATGATGTTACTTTGAGTCATAATTGCTATACATAAATTTTGCTTAGCTTCATCTTTTTTGTTAAAAAATTTTTATAAATTGAAAGTAATATTTTTAAATTTCTGACAAATGTTAACATGGATCAAAATGTATAAATCAATTATTTAACATAAATTTTTTAATTTTTAAATCTTGAACAATTTACAAAAATTCTAATTTAAACTTTCAAGCATTAACATTTACTCTAAAATTATTTTACATTATAATTTTAACCAAATATATAACCAAAATGTTTATTAAAATCATCTTTGTTTAATCTTTCTTGTTGAAATAGATATAAAAAACAAACATTATAAAAATATATACTTATGAAATAAATTTCCCATATTTTTTTTGAGAATGGTAATTCCTAGTAATCTTAAGTTGAAATATTTTTATTCATAGTCTGAGAATTGAAATTCAGGTATAATTATTTCCTTTCAAATAATAAGTTATAAATACTGAAGAGTATCTTGATCTTTATGTAAAATATAATTTTAAAATATTAATATTCAAATACAGAATTGATACAAAAATTATATATATATATATATATATATATATATATTAAATTTATCATAGACTAATAAATTATTTCTTGGAATCAGTGCTTTCAAACATTATAAATACCATATATCTACATAAAAAGCTAAAGAATCAAGCTCATTTATTTGATACTAAAACTTACCGTCATGTAAAAAAACAAAACTGAGTTATTTGTTATGAGTCAAGTCTGTAATGAGTATTTCTCAAACAGTATCAATTTTATCTAAAATTTACACTAAAGAAAACTTGTGACTTTCAAACATTTCATAAATTGAAAACTAAAAATGCTTTCATGTGCAAAAAATAATTGGCCCCTAGTATTAAATAGTTATCTTAAAAGATTAATACACACACACAAAAAAAGATATCACCTCATGAAATTGAGGATTTGTGTAACTTATATGCTAAGTAAAATCAAGAACTAAATTTGTTACTTTATTATTTTACTAACATTATTTAGTTAACATAATCACTCAACAATAGAATTTCTTTTACAGCAGTCATTTATTTTTTATTATTTGAAATTTATAAATTCTTTCAAGTATACTTGAATTTAATAAATTATTTTTAACATAATAAATGAAAATTTTATAAGTTATCGTTACTTCTGATAATGTTTATTATTGTTACTTAAATATATATATTTTATATAATTAAAATATTTAAATGTATAAATAAACCAAAAAAATGTACAATACTATGATTATAAAAATTGTGTAATAAAGGAATAAATAAACAGTTAAAAACACTCGTTTGATTAATGTAAAAAATTATTTTTTTATTTGCTTTATACTTATTACTCTTTATCAGGTGAAGATGAAGTGTGAAAATAAGACTGTGACAAATGAACAATGAAAACAATTAATTTTATAAAGTTTAAAGAAAACAAATATTTTTCTGGTTATAAAAAGTTGTAGTCATTACTCTAACACAACCATGTACTATAAAAGCAACTCAAAGCTTTATTTTGTTGAAGCAGAAATATGACTAACAATATATTAACTAGTCAAAATTTTCAGAACATAGCAAGTGGTTATTGTAAAATAAAATAAAATTAAAAGTGATTATATAAGATTTAAAGATTTGGATCAAAGTGATCAATAGTTGAAAATTTGTCAACTATTAATTCTTGAGCATAAAAATTATATGAAAGATGCAAAAGTATATAATATCTATTGTGTGTATACAAATAAGATAAGGAAAATACAAAACTTTGTATGATGCACATTTGTTAATCTCAGATTTTTGTTCCAATAGCATTGTTTTAAAACAAACTACTAATGTAATATAATATAAAGAGAGGCTATGTAGACTGGCAATATCCAAACAGTGGAAGTAATGGGTCTTTTTATTAATATATTCACAGTTCTTTATTGATGACAAAGTCATTAATTAATTTCAGAATCACTGAAAAGAAAACTAAGTTGTTTATAAACAAGTGTGGTATTGCTTTTGACTTATTAATGACCAAAAAATAAAATACTATGAGCAAATAAATTAAAATTAATTCATAAAACAATTATTAGATTTTAAAAAATCTTTATTTGGTTTTTATTACCTCTTAAAGAAAAATCTACTGGACATTTATTTTTAAACTTTTCAATGTCTTATAAAATCATTCAAAGGAAAAAAAATTAATTTTTCAGTTTTATTGTATCTAATTATATTCATAATTAACTTGTTAAGTCTGTATAGGAAAATCTAGTTTAAAATAATAATAGAATGTAATTGGTATTACACCAAATGAAGTAAAATCTCTTAGTAAGATCATGATATAAACTATCAAATGTGAAAATTAATAAATTTCTGTTAAAAATTATCCACATTTAATTTGTTCTTTGATTCTAAAAATTAAAATGTTGATGCTAGGAATTCTAATTAAATAACTAAATAGAATGAATTTTTAATCTATATTAAATAATTACAGAGTAATTAAATTAGAGTTAGTGGTTGCAGATTAGTTATACTCATAAAATTAATCACTAAGTATTTCAATAACATATTGAATACAATAAATAATATATAATTTTGAAAGTTTTCTCACATGTGAATTTGGCCTATTACCTATGAAAAATCCTCTTGGAAGGCTATTACATTATGAATATTAAAATGCCTAACAATAGCCTCAGACTGTTCAATATATAGTATCAGACACATGATGTCAATATATATTTGAAAATTGTACCAAGCACTACAGGTACTTTGATGCAATTTAATAAAATATGGAAAAACAAAACAAACCTGAAAATCAAAATGATTGACATGTGTTAAAGATGGTAAGGTGCTAATACAATATAAATTGTAAGAATGAGATGCTAATAAATACTCAGGGGAATTTTTCTCTGCACTATGTATAGTATTATTCAACCAGAATTGCATATAGTAAATATTTATAGTAGGCATTTAAAATTTTTCTCTTAAAAAATGTGTTTTTCCTCATATAAAAAAGCAACAATGATGATTTTATCCAAGAAAAATAAACACATTCATTTGAAAACATCACAAAATAAGCTTCATCTATATAAAAATTTTACAGCTTCAGTTATAAACAGATGTTAATTTCACTTTTTTCATAATTATGTATTTTAAGAATCTACCTCTGTCACAGAAGGATGTCAAATAAAAACCATTAAATTTTAATAGTATTTAAATAACTCTAATTCCATATGGTGATATTTTAAATCTTTAAGCAAAAACTTCCATAATTTGTTCACTCATGCTGTGTATGAGTGCATTAGATATGAAAAATACATTAGTCTAAAAAAGCTGTGATTTACTGTGGTTTAAAGGTAGTATTGTACTCTATAGTAGAAATACACAACAAAAATATACATATTATCCAAAAGTTATAATTCATTCAAGTTTAAAAGTAAAATTGAACATTTTTTGTAGTGGAAAGAGATTTTAGCCACTTTTAAATAAGAAATATGAGGGATAGTCCAATATTGCTCTAAGAAACTAGCTTATCATGATAGGTACTAGGAAGTCTTGAGCTGCCAGCCGTTCTGAAAGTACTATTTGTGGATATTTTAAGAGACTTGATCATAATACTGCTGAACAATGGAATATAGAATTGGCTGAAAAGCAGAGGAAATAACTTGTAATATTTTTTGTATGCAAATCTATGGAACCTGATATTTACAACTGTTAAGTTTCAACAACTGCAACATGAGGACATAGCCTAATATCCATGAAGAAAGTGCTAAGTATATTTCTGAAGTGTCCTTACAATATTATGCTTTTAGAAAATTCATTATATTAAACTTACTATTTGCCAAAATTAATTAATAAGTAAACCTGAAATTCGATTGCATTGCTTAGTAAAGTGCTATTTATGAAACAAAATTAAAAGCTATATACCAAAACATAATTTTTTACTCATAGTTAAAAAATAATTATATCTTTACATGTCTATTTACAAGTTTATTGGTGAATTAATATTATCTAATGGAAAATGAGAAATTTTTAAAATAAAGAACTATATTAAGGTTTTCGTTAATGAATATATTTTTAATAACAAACTTTTATATTAAATTTAAAATCAATATAATATTTATTATTATAGAAACTGTTAAATTAAGCCTTTCTTTTATTTTTGGAATAATACATTTTTCATTAAAACTGAAAGAATTCTCATTACTTGACAATTATTTTGAACTTCTAAAAAATACGCAATATTTTCAAATGTTACACAATCAAAGTCTTATACTAACAGGAATAGTTAAAAGAGGAAAACTTTTATTTTGAAATGTGTTCCTTTGCTTATTATTTTAAATATAAAAACTATTTCAAGTAAAAGAATAAGATTTTACTTCAAATAAAGCAATAAGTGATTTTATAAAAAATATTCTAATTCTAAACTCAAACACTTTATCATAGAAAGAAATTTCATAATAAATTTTAGGCATTAACTTACTTGCATATATATATATATTTCTGTTTACGAAAGCAAGTTAAAAAAAATATAATTTTTACATAACTTAATAAAATTTAAAAAATTGACCAATATTATAAACATAGTATATAAAAACAAAATATTTATAAATATTTGAATGAATAAAGTAAAAATAATACTTTTATGCTGTTTCTTTTAATATTATCTATATACATACATTTTTTATCATTTATTCATCAGGATTTAAAATATTTACATTACTCTTTAATAAATATTGAATTAATTGCTTTAGTGAAAATGACACATTTTTGTAATAATATAGACCTCTATATAAAATTTATTAAAAAATTTACCATTGTATGCAAACTATTAAAACTATTAATTTTTTTTATTGTTGATGAATATTTAAATTTCAAAAATTGCTTAATAGCATCTTTACTTTTTCTAAAATAAAAAATTACTTAGAAAATATTTTAACTTTACAAAATACTATAAAATATTTTTACAAAATGCAATTCCAGTAACAACACCAACATGAACAGATAATGTAAATGAAAATCCCCAATCTACATAATTTTAAAATGATACACACATATTTTGAAATGTAATTTACCAATCATCTAAAATTGTAAATTTGTAATATTAATAATAGTGGTAAAAAATAATTCAAACACAAAATTTTTAACACAAAATTAATACTGATTGCTTTGAATGGAACTAGATTTTAAAATTTCATAAATACATCAAATTAAGTCTAAGTTTTAAAAAGTGAAAGAGATAAACAATTATACTTCTTATGAAACTATTTAAATACAAAATTAAGAAAAGTACAAAACAAATATGATTGAAACCATAAAATAATGAATAACACCAACTTTTGCTTACAGAATTTTTTATTCAATTGTTAGAATAATATTCTATTCCTTCTTGCATTTTATTATAGAGAAAGGTGAAGATGTGCTGGTAATGCAGTTGCCAGCAAGTTTAATTTTTTATAGAAGTCATGAAGAGAAAGCACATAAATAAATCAGAGAGATCAATTACAGGCACAAAACTTAGATTTTAAATAACTATTAATTTTCCAGAAGGAAGCAAACCTTTCCCTGCATCCTAAATTTAAATACACACCAGTCTTTTAAATATTTTTATGTGATTCACATAACAAAATTAATTTTTCTCAATTTGAACTTGTATCAGAAGAAAAAGTAATTGATTGTATAAACCTTGAACTAATATATAATTTCTTATGAAGAATTAAGCTGAAATATTTAAATAAAAAAATTGAAAACTTAATAGATGGATTATTTAATAAACAGAAGCTTTTTAAAATGATATATTTTTTTTTTTCCTATTTCAAACAAATTTTATTTCAAAATAATAAAAAATATACAAATTTTTCACTCTTAACAATTTAAATGTCTTTTTAAATATTCTGATAAATATATATATATATATATATATATATATATATATATATATATATATATATATATATATATATATATATATATATATAAACTTTCTATTTTCTTATATATTTTATAGAAAAGTTTATATATATATAGCAGAGTTCAATATACATGCTTCCTTATATGTTAATAAATATATAATCACATACATATAACTACTTCATCAGGTTAAAATATAAATGAATAAGCAATACATAAAAAATCATTCTTCAATTTTCCTTTATGATGCATACATATCAGCATAATGATGACAGCCCATAAGAGTCCTACAGTGTTGTACCTTCTTAGTTTTCTTGACTTAAGGAATCAAGATGTATGTCCTGATTAGGTGGTCATCCTAATATGAAATGCCCAGTGTTTAGTTTCCAAATATGCTTGGTATTCAGTTTTATCAATGTACTAAAGGGATGATAAACTGAGTTGATGCATCTCAGTCCCAGGTTCTTTACCTATGCCTAAGGAAAACAAAGAGTCACCACTGAGCACAAACTATAACTGAAACAATCATAGCAAATCATCACTAAATCATGGTACAATACAAAGGTACCCATTTTATTTATGAATAACATTGTGTATTAGTACAATTGAACACAGGTATGAGGATATGTGAGTTAGACATTTTTTTATTATTTTGAACTTGATTTATTTGAATCCTTTTATAAATTTATATGATTATTTAAAATGAAATTTGTTTGTCTTTCTTAAATTGAAATTCCACTACTGACAGTAATTTTCAATACATTTAGGTGATTTTAAAAACAAATTTTTTTTTATTTTTTGAATAAGGTTGGAAATGACAGAGATAATAATGAGCTTTGATTATATGATGTGACTTATAAACAGATAAGAATTTTTAAAACTCTTCATTAGTGTCCTATAGCATCAGTGGAATCATCATGACTTACAAGACAAACAGAATTTGCATCATGTAGCAGACATGAAGAACAGATTGATTTCTTAGCTACATAAGCATTGATATATATATAATTTGAAGTTTCTCAAAACATTTTTGAGTAATGTAAACTCATTTCTTTATTAAAATAAAAATTATACTTGTTTATATAATGAACAACAAGCCACTAATTTAGATGAAAGAATAGACATTAATAATGCAAAATTTATAAATTCCCTACATAAACTAGTTAAATATAGTTAAAAATAGAGAAAACCAAATATTGTTTTATGAAAAATATATCAACAGCAAGTTTTCTTTATGTTTGTAAGTAAATGCAGGTATTTAATATATAAATATTAAAAAGAAAGACATTGAATAAATAAAACTGAAATGGAAAAGCTTTTTGATCAATCCCCAACACAGAATATTTTATGAAAAGACAAAACTATGACTATCAATATTAAATTCATCTTAAGTTAGAATCTTACTTAAAATGCCTTTAATGTTGATAGTCCTCCAACTCTTAGATTATTTGAAAACAAACCTCACATCCTGCCTACCAGAATTAATTTGGAGGAAGAAACAACTGAGGGAAATAAATTTTATTATAAAAAAAGGCATTTATATTTCATTAAACAGTTTATATGAATACTGATCTTAAACTTTTTATAAGTGAATTTATTTAATCATTACTATAATGTAGGTCATTTCATTTTAACATCAATTATTAAAGATTACATCATTGATTGTTGTTATTAAAGGAGAAATACCATATTTGGTTTTTTATATTTAAATACTGTTGAAGACAGATAAAAACTAGCAATTTTCCATTAAAGGTATGTCACTTGGTATGTTCTTTCAATTGGTTTATTTTATTGTACTAATGGTTGCAAGTTTGGTATATGCATACAAATATGACTTGCACAATCACTTTTTAGTCTAATAAATTTTGTTACTTTAATTTATACAGTATGGATTTTAAAATTTGAAGTTTACCAAGAGATGAGGCTGTAATTTCATTCATAGAAAAAGAGGAATTATTCATCACAAAATGAATGTCTTCTATTAATTATATCATGCAAATAAAATGTAGTTTTAATCTAAAATTGGGTACTTATACTTTGACGACTACCTAGACATGTCACCAAAACTAACCACCAGAAAAAGAATAAGGTGACTAATTAAAAATAACTTACAAAGTTTATACAGGGCACTACAATAAAGAGATCTATAATATTATTAAAATTACACCAATTAAAATTTTTTTGCCAAATACCACCAACAAAATTGTCATAGTACCTAAAATAATTTAGTTTTAATCATTATGACCAGAAGTTAAAAATGTGCAGGATTCAAACTTGATTTACACAATGGAGCATTTTATTCAACACTGTTATATAATTTATAAAATCAGCAATTGAAATTTATTGAGTATTTTTATAAACTACATCTTGAATTCTATACTGGAATTTTAATATTATTCTTTATACTTTTTTTTTTAAATAGAATTTGCTTCCTTCAATATTTTGTTTGGAAAATGATTATATTTTAATATTACTATGTGTTCATTTGATTTTTCGTTGTTTAAATATATGAATTCATGATAACATAATAATGATGATGCGTAAATATTTAAATAAAATTTGATGTGAGTGGTAATTATACCTATAAAGCACCAAAAATTAGTAGCTTATCTTTGACGGAAAAGTACTCAGAAAATTATTCACAAATAATAAAAGTACTCACAAATTCAAAATTTATTTATTTGATAAGTAAATAAATATCATAAATATATTGGTGTACATAACTGTCAAAAACCATACTTTGATATACACCCCCCCCCCAAATCGGAAATTTGGCGACTTTTTTTCTCGCCAAGCAAAATACTTGTTTTTGGCGCTTTTTTCTCGCCAAGATGGATTCTCGCTAAATACAAATAATTAATAACAAAAAACTTTAAATAAAAAACTCAAAAATGGTACAAAATACAAGAAAATACTAAATTTGACAGCAGCAAAAAACCTAAAAGCTGAAAAAACCTAAATTGGCAACACAAAATAAGAAACAGCAACCCTAAAAAGTCTGTAGGGAGAGCCAGATTTGGCGCTTAATTTTTTTTTGGGGGGGGTACATCAAAGTTGTTCCTTCATTTTAAATTAAGTGGATTTATTTCTCTAATTAAGAGGACTGTGCTAAATTTATTGTTCTTATTGTTTTATAAATGAATACGAGTATTTTTATTAAGGTCCATATTAAATTTATTGTACACATTTCTTAATTACATGAATAAGAGAATGTCTAATTAAAGTGCATTTTCTATTGAAAGATTTGTTACAAATTTCACATTTAAAAGGTTTCTCATTTGAATGAATAAAACAATGATTTTTCAAAGTACGCATAGTTTTGAAACATTTCTGACAAACCCCACACTGGTATGGTCTCTCATCTGTAGGAATAAGAGAGTCTGGTTTATTTTGATTGTGTGTTCGATAGTGCCGGTTTCTATTGCCACTTTTATTAAAATATTTATGACAAATTTCACATTCATAAGGTTTTTCATTTGTATGAATCATATAATGATATTTTAAACTTCGTTTATCTTTGAAACGTTTTTCGCAAAATTCACATTTATAAGGCTTTTCATTTGAATGCATAAGATAATGACATTTTAAATTATATTTATTACGGAAACACTTGAGGCAAATTTCACAAGCATAAGGCTTCTCTTCAGTATGAGAAAGATGATGTTCTTTTAGTGATCGTTTAAATTTATATCGTTTATTGCAAATTTCGCACAAAAATGATTTCTCCAAAGTGTGACTATAACGTTGATGTCTCTTGAGATGTTCTCTTTTAGCAAAAGCCATGCTACAGATTTTACACACATAGCATTCTTTGTTTTCCTGTGGAAGATGCAAAGTATCAATCGTTTCAAAATGTTCATCCTTATCACATTCGTTTGACATAATTCTAGATAAACAAATTAAAGAAAAGCTACTCCAAATACTAAATTTTAAAATGTTGAGTTTTCACATTGCACACTTTGAAATCATCAGAGGTTTGTATTCCTTATTTTAAAACATGTGATCATTTCTATATGTTAACATAACTTATTATCTGAACTCAGAAAATATGTGAATCATTAAAAAGAATTAATGGACATATTTGTAAGATATTAATTTCGGATCCTTCCAAGTTGAATTATAAAAAGTAGAGCGGAATAATGGTATTTTGTTAGAACGAAATAACATAGAATCTTTCCGATCCACAAAATTTATTGTACAGAGTTTCAAACTCAAATTTTACTGCTGCTCAAACTACCAGCCAAACTTAAATAGTGTTGAGTTGTTTTGATATTCACAATCATGAAGTTATGACGACGCAACAATATTTTTCGCCAACTTATTTCATTAAAAATACGTTAAATAAAGCTAACTTATGAATGTTATCTATATGAATCCAAATATTTATTGAATGATATATAAAACGAGGACTTTAATGTCCTATAAACAATGAATGACAAAATTTAATTGACTTTTAGAGTTGCCGATATTTCATATTTTGAGTAACTCCCTTAGACTTAACATTATGTGACGTCACAGCTCGATTTTGGGTAACTCGAACTCGTCGTCCAATGAATGCTCAATATTTCTGTTAGATATGCTATTAGAAAATAGCTGTTTTACTAGATTTAATTATAGATCTCTTTTCTGGATAATATTTGAAAGGTTGCATATTTTACTCAGAAGGTGTCCAGATTTCATGATGAATTCTTATTCGGGAATTTAATTTGTAACCATTTTGCTATTATTTCACTCAATTTTAGCGTTTGAAACTTCCCGTTTAAAATGATGAAAACTAATCTTTTTCGACGTGAAAAGGAAAGATATCTGGTTGCTGCATGTTTAATTATAAATAAAAGGATTCAAAAGCAAAAGAAAAGAATTCGGAGTAAACAATGACTTCTAAGGAGACAAAATCTGGGTTGCTTAAAAAGCCTAGTGAAGAAGCTTGTTTTAGAAATATGTTTCTGAAATAAGTTTTAAAGTATTTAAATATTTATAAGTCTTAAGCAATCATAGTATTGGTATTTGTATATTTTAGGGGTCGTTTGATTTACGTAAATAAATAAAAAATGTGGATTTTGTTCTAAAAATTACATATGAGGGTAATGAAATTAACATTAAATTTTCTCTTTTATTAAAATCATATTATATTCCTTAATTTATCGGACATATATTTATGGTACTTTTCATTATCAATAATGTGCGAAAGTGAAATTTTTAAACCCAATTTAATTATTTTCCTTTTAGCTGCTTTCATCTAACTAGTAAAGCTCAAGTTAGAACAGAGAATCATACTGACGTGACAAAAAGTTTAAATAATTTTGCAACTAATCTTCAAATTGGTTTTTCAGTAATATCACAAAAATTGTATACTATTCTAAAAAAAATTAACAATTCTTGTTAAATCTAAATTTTGTGAACTTCATGTACTTAATTAAACTGTATAATTTTAATATCTTTAGATTTATGCAAAGTTTATTAAAATGTATACTTTCCATCCATTCCAGAAAGCAGAAAAGAAAATACTTACGACATACAAATATATATGCAGGTATTTATTGTGATTCTATTACAGTAAACATTCTTTATTAGTAAATATTGTCTCATTAATTTGTCTTGGAAAATGTAAAGCAATTTTCAGTATGATATATAATATGTTATTGCATTAACTGTTTAACTTCACCACATGTTTTATGGAAATGTTCAAGAAGCACAAGAAACCATAAAGTGTGAAATATTTCAAATGCAGTTAATATAAAATTAACTTTTATTTACATTAGAAAGAAAATTTAATTGACTGTAAAAATTAAAGATTTGAAACTGAATATTGATTGCTACATTTTTTACTTTTACAGGACACTGAAGGATATAGCAGATTTTTGCGATGGATACTAGAACTTTTGAATATATACTTACAAAAGTGAAGCCTCATCTTGAAAAGAAGAAAACAAAATTTAGAGAGCTGCTGAGAAATTATCTGACTTTTCTAGCAACAGGTATTTAAATATTAATGTTTATGGATATAGTCTAACATCCTTAATACTATAATGTGTCAAACCTTATAGTTTTGTTAGTACCATAATTTATAGATATAATAAATTTCATGTTTAAAGTGCATACAGTTCTGCTCAAAATGTATGATCTGTCACTTCAGTTTGTTCCAATTAATCACATTATTATATTGTTATTTTTCTTGTGTCATATCTTTTTATATTGATAATATTTTAAGTACACTGTTATATTTATTTAAATATATCAATGTTGGTAAAGTTTTACAATTTCTTTAGGCTATTTGTTACATGTTTGTTTATATTCCATTGTATCAAAATGTTTAGATATAAGAGTGTTAAATATTAATTTCATCAAATCAAATAGAGTTATAAGGAGACCTAACATTTCCTGAAGTGAATTTATCTTTGTTTGTCGTGATATTTTTTTTTATTTATTATGATTTAGTATTTTCAAATTACAGTCTTGACAAAAAGAATTGCTCCCAAAAGTGATAAAATATATTAAAATCTTTTCATTTTAAAAGTCAAAGTTTTAATTATATCAGAAATATGATGTGAATAATTTAAAATATTATTGCTATTTCTTTTGTCTGGGTGAAACACAAAACTCTCTGGGTTTTCAATTTCGAATAGCACACTATATCGTTTGTTCTTGAAAAAGTTTGGGATGCATTAAATTTGGTTCCGAGGGAAAATTTAGCAATCCCTAAAACTTCTGAACAATGGAAGAGCGTTGCGAATGGATTTTCTACAATATAGAACTTTCCAATGTGCATTGGAGCCATGGATGGAAAGCATATTAAAATTTTGCCTCCTCCTGGTTCCACATACTATAACTATAAAGGGAAGTTCAGTATTGTTCTTCTTGCTCTAGTTAATTTAAAGTTTCAGCTATAACATACTGAAAAAGTAAATAATAAAGGCAAAAACATTTTTAATCTTCATCAAATTAATTTATTAAATTAATTATTTCTAATTGTACAGCATTTCTTTTTTGTTTATTTTTTATTCCAACAATTCTGATGGCAACATATTGCCCAAAATTTTCTTCAACACTGTTCCACTTAACATCTGTTTCCACTTAAATTTTTCAAACAATCAACCTCACTTTCATAGAGTTCATCGTCACCTCTCTTTCTTTTGACAGGTTTCCTTTGCTTCAACTTAGATATTGACACGGATTCATTCCAAAGACAGCTCTCGGTGTCAGTTAACTCCTATTAACAAACAAGTAAAAGAGAAATGGAATAATTTTACTTAAACTGTATGTATATGCTAAGAATTGTAACGCAATATATCACTCCTTCTAAACATAAATGAAAGTGAAATGATTTTATTTTACTTAATGCTATGAATTATAATGCAACATGAAACTCCTGTTAAATATTAATGAATTTAGTTTACTTAGTTTGAATTATATACAAACATGTTAATTTTTAAAGCACAAAATATAAATGTGACTAATACTATCATTTAAAATTAACCTTTTTAACCAAGAGAATACTTTTCTTGCAAATAAAAAACCTCTTAATTATTTAAATTAGAAAAATTATATTAAAGAATCAGAAAACAATAAATTCTAATAAAAGCTTTACTTCAATTTCACAATCTGGAATTTCAATATTGCTTATGCTACTGGTAGGGATAAAAACATCATTCAAAAATGAGAGTCGTTGATAATGTTCCCACAAAGTCCATAACTCCTCAGAGATCAATTCAATAGGGGTCGTACGTGGCAACCCTTTGATAACTACTTTAATTGGTTTTTCCATTTTGTTTTTAATAATTAGACATTCGATGTTATTGTCAGTTAGATGTTTAGAAATAATTCTATGTGCATCCGATAAGGATGGAAAATTTTTTAAGTATTTGCCAGATAGTTTGGCTGTTAAGGATTTATCAAATTTTTCCTTCAAATTTGCAATGATTTGGTTGAAATTATTTTCAAATTTAATTATAATAGGTGGAATGGATTTTTTAGTTTGTCTATTGACAATTTCATTTTGAGAGGGGGACTCAAAGGGGACAGTATTTCCCAAGGGGGAAAATTTGTCAGTCAAGTTTGTCTGAGTTGACAGTTTAGTAAATTTGACATGTGCCGTTTTCTTCGGTTTTATAAATCCTTCTTCATCACTTGCCGACACATGTGCTCTTTTGTTTTTCACATTATACTTTTGGCCTAGGCCAGCACTTGTCAAGGGCGTTTGTGAGTCATGGAAGGTTTTTATGTTTGAATCATAAGTAACATTTGAAGAATTAATAAGCTTTTCATTGATAGTATTGGATATAAGTACAGAATTGAAATTGACATTATTATTAATCGATTGATTACTTAAAGACTTAGGGATATTTACAGAATTAGATAGAACATCAACACAAGTATGATTATTATCAGTTATAGGTACAATACACAAATTACTAATATTATTTACATTTTGCATAGGAATGAAATCATTTTTTTTAAATCAGAATTAATTTACATTAGCTAAAGAATTATGCACACTAGAGTTATTATTTGCAGATACATTTGAAACATTATTATTATTTACTATAACATTTTTATCAGAAGTATTTTTATTTACAGCATAAAGAACGGGCCACTTTGCTTTATTTTTTGAGTCTTTCAAAGATTTTTTGGCCGTTTTTGCATTTTTAGACTTACTATTTTTACTTTTAATTTTAATACTACTCAGACTAGGATTGTCTGAGTCCGTATCAGTGGTTAAGCAAGAGTTATAGTTTGAATTACTGCCATCCAAAGTACAATTTCAAATTAAGCAATAACCAAATTGAGAGCACTTACCTCTTAGTTGCTGGCTTGTATAGAAGGTTCTTGAGTAAAGTCCATTAAGGTAAACCCTGATAGGGTGATTTTGGAAATTTTTTTCCTGGGTTTCCAGGATTTCCATTAAAAGCTTTTGCGTTGTTGCTAGGATTTCTAGCAGTTCACTATTTTTCACAAGTTCGCACAGAGTATCGCATTTGGTGACTTTGGCTATTGGCACTGCAGGGTCTAATTGGAAGAGTTTTTCCAAATTTGGCACAATACTTTTAATTTCACTCTCGAAGTACAAATCGTTATCACTTGTAGGATTCAACACTACAATAGTTGGTATCACTTGTTGTTCCTGAACGGGCATAGCCAGTGGTGTTGTCGAGCCGGAACGCTCCGGAACGTCGTTCCGGTACTTTCCTTTTTGGACAGGAACGCGTTACGGAACTAAAGATGATTTCTGATAACGAGAATTGGCTGACGTATTGAAAAAAAAAATTAAAAAGAATTGCTGATTTTTTTTTTTCTAATTTTTGACGAATTTTTATATGTATTAACAAGGATTTGAACCAAACCTGAACCAATACAATATAATAATAAGATTAATAAGTACTACTGTTAGCAAAATATTCTACGCACGCTACCTAAGTCAAAGTGTCGATTAAAAAGTGTTAGGCAGGCCGCACATTGAGGCAGCATGCCTACAACACGCACCTATCGCTTGCCGGCCTCGTTGTTGTCCGAGAGACATGTTGAAAAGTACCTCATAATGAAGCGACGGCAGGAAGATCTCACGTATGCGCAATACATCTGAGCGGGTATCTTCCGTTTCTGTGATTGCTTGAGAACTATGTGGCTAAAGCGTTGACGTTTTTAGTAAATATTTAAAGTTTGGTGTCTCGCATTTGAAATATAAAATTATCTCAATAGGCACGATATAAAGTTTAAGAAATTTGGGATTATTATTTCAAAACTCAACAGATTTTTATTGAATGTTATTCACTGTACTTTAAAAACAAAGGTACATATTTTTCAATCCAATTTATTAATATTGTAATATGATTAATACATCGTTAAATTTATACTAATTTTTTTTAAATTATGTCCATGGCTAAAATGGAGTCAAATACACGCTCAAACTGGAATTTTTTCTAAATAAAAAATAGCTAAATATGCTAAAGTGATGAATTTATTGTTCGGTGTAAAGTTATAACTTAAATTAAGTTTGATTTTTCTGTAACATTTATTAAAAAATTAGCTAATAAGATTTTCCTTCTAGTATTTATTTGGGAATAAGATCATAATAATCTTTTGCTATGACATGTTAATTTTAAAACTAAGCTAAATCATATACATTAAATACTAGTCAGAGAATAAGAGGTTTTTTAAAGGAGCAAAAGATAATATCTTTATAACAAACTGCAATTATTTACTCAAAACTACATAAAATTTCTTTTAAAAATACATCTGAAAATGTATTAAAATCAATTAATCAAACCTATATCAAACAATAGCTAATCAAATAATAGCCCAAAAAAAAAGCCACCATCGTAAAAAGCTTTTTTTATAAAATATTTCAGAGATAACTATCAAACACACACGAACAGTATAGTCTCCAAACTATTTGATAAATTTCTGATATTTCTGCCAAAAGCATAATGAATATTCTTAATACGTTTCTTTAGTTAACGGATTCAAAAATGGCAAATATTTTGTTGGTTATTTTAAATATATTAATAACTGTTTACACATTTTTGTTAGTTATTTTATACTTTAAATTTGTTATATTACATAAGTATAAATGCACATTAATGTAATATAACCTAATAGTTCAATATAAATCAGTACAAAACTAAAAATATTAAAGAATTTTATTGTAAATTATTAATTTTATGTTATATAGAGGGCCGATCCTAGCGACAGGCGAAAATTGGGGGAAATCTACCCCCCCCCCTTCGTTAAATTTGGGACATAAGACCGCACAGAGCGGCCACCTACCCAGGATCGGCCCTGTCTCCAATTTTCGGGGATATACGTGTTTGTATAATTATATATACGCGTTCCGGTAAAAAAAAAAAAAAAAAAAAAAAAAAAAAAAAAAAAATTAGCACAACACCACTGCCTGTGATAGAAAAGAAAAACTAATTTTATTCAAAATCAATAGTTGGTAGAGCTTCCATGAGAGGCAATTACAGTGCGTGAACCCTGCGGGGCATACTTTCCACAAGTCTTTGTATTACAGCTAGTGGTATTGTCTTCCACTCGGCTTGGAGTAAATATACGAGTTACTTCACCGATTTTGGATAGGTAGTGCATCTTTTAATTTGGCGATCCAACTCGTCCCAGAGGTTCTTGATAGAGTTCAGATCTGGGCTCTGGGCTGGCCAGTCTATTCGATGGAACTCCATTGGCACCATACCAAACCTTGCAAGGCTTGGTAAGGTGCCAATGGAGCCTCGAACATACCAACTTGTATTGTCGTCCTGAAAGTAATAGGGGTACAACCCGTAAAACTGCCACAACGTAAGAAGCACATTGTTATCTAAAATGGTGCAATAGGCATCTGCGTTGAGCTTACCATGAATGGAGACCAAGAGTCCCAGTCCATACCAGGAGAAACACCCTCAGACCATAATTCCACCTCCGCCGAACTTGACTGTTGGCACAAATCATTCTGGTAAGAGACGATCTCCAGGCAGACGCCAGACCCTGCCGTCCTAATGGTAAAGGGTGAACCTTGATTCGTTTCTCCAAAGAACCCGTTTCCACTGATCTACGGTCCATTTTCGGTGTGTTTGCTTCACATTAACCGAGCAGCGTGGTTGGACTTTGTGATCACAGGCTTATGGGCAGAGCATGAGCATGAAAACCAAGCAAATGTGCTTCCTAACGGATAGTATTCAATGCAGCAATACTCCCGGATTTTTGTTGAAACTCCTCGCGGATGAGTGTCATCGGTTGGGTGCGGTTCTTCGGAATTTCTTTGGACAGCAGTCGTCCGTCTCTATCTCCCAGTTTCATTGGTGTGCCGACTCGGGGCACATTCCGACAATCTCTTCTCACCTTCCACTTCTTAATCACATAGGCTACTGTCGATTTTGGGTACTTCAGATTGCTAGATATGTACCTAAGGATCGGCTACATTTGTGTTACCCGATAGTTATACCTTTCTCGATACCAGAGAGATCCGAACTGGGCGGCATCTTGCATGCGACTTATGCTGATGCTGTTTCCTATACATCTCATATATAGAATTTATGTTGAATCTCACAAATAATCTATTGCTAGCTTAGCAGGATTAAAACTGAAAATCTTTTCATTGACGATTGTTAATGAAATAAAAATTTTTGATTTATTTAACTAACTTTTGCTTAAATCAAATAAACGATAGGAAAACCAAAGATTTCTAATTCCTCACTACAGCTATTTTAAAGATGGTTATATATTTAAAATCAAGATTGCTATTTTATAATTACTGCGTGTGATAATAACCATTCTTATTTTTCATTAGTTAAACTTTATATAATAGTTATAAATAAAATCGAAATTCTTTTGAATAATAAACATTGGATCGGAGGGCATGCAAAAATGTAAACAAACAAATTGCCGCAAATATTAAGATGCTATTTAAACCGGCAGCCACTCAGAATCCGTCTTACATCCCAGATAGCAAATAATGTCCAATGAACATCCCTCGGACATCCAAAACATCCATATTTGATCCTCCGACGTCTTGGATGTGATTTGGACGTCCCCTGGATGTTCTTTGAGAAAGTCCTCAGGACAGCCTTGTAAAGCTGTTCTAAATATGTCTTTTTATGGATCTGTTTTGCACTATCTGTTGATAAACATCCTGAAAAAGCTTTTTTACATCCTTTTTTGGTTTTTCTAACAAATGATCTGAATGCGTTTTTTTATTTACATATAAAATTAAAAAATCATATCAATTTGTTAATAAATGTAAATAATTTTGTGCTACATTGTATTTAGTAATTAAAATGAGAATATATTCTCAATTTAATTAGTAGAAATCACCTTATGTAAAATTTATGAATTTTTGTGCTATTAAAGATCCTGTCTTTTATTTCATCATAATTATATTATTCGACCACCACGAGAAGGCGGGTGAGATCTGTCTCCGGTGGAAGGGTTCATTCTTTCAGAGGTTAACACAGTATAATGATTTCGCAGTTTAGGGTTAAAACAAATTCTTCGCCCGTTCTTCTCTTTGGCGAAGAACACGATTTTCCCCTCTTCAGTCTTTGCTTTCTACTTAGCTTAGAAGGTTGTATTCTCCGCGCTCTCTTGCTTTTTAGTATTTTTATTTTTATTTAAACTGTTCTTTTCAGAACAACACATAATGTCTCTAAAAGGGAAAACATTGCGTTCTAAAGAACGTAACATCGTTAATAACGTGTGTATATTTTTTTAAAATGAAGCAAAGTCTACTTCGCTTTCGATACCAATTCAGAAAGCACAGGAACGTACTGCGGCTGCTACTGGCGTTTCTTTTAGAACTGTCCAAAGAATTAAAAAGGAATCCAGGACTGACAGCAGGCTTTCAACTCCTGGGAAACAGCGTAATCGACCTGCAGAACACAATGTAATTTTGGACAATTTTGATGTGTGTGTCATTCGAAATACAGTAAATGAATTTTATGCGTCTAATAAAGTTTCATCCAAGGCATTTCCTCTTCTTCGGAAACTCCAAAAACTATATTTTTCCTTATATTAACATATATTATTTATGCGAAATCTGTATGAATTTTATTTTTAAAAATTTTGAGAATTCTTTGATGTTATCTTTTTTTATTTACTTGATATTATACATAAAATGTTTTGATAAAATATGTTATATAATCAAAGTTCTTAAAAACTATTTAACTGATAGATTTTACTGAGCGATATATAAATATTTTATATTCCCTCAAATTATTTTAAATGATTCCATAGGTGCACAATATATTTCCTACTATAAACATATATGAATTAAAATAAATTCCACAACATTTTAAAATATTAGTATGTCGTAATATGATGAAATATGTATCTTGAATAAAAAAAGGCTGTAAAAAGTTAATTTATTACTTACGGAGTTTCTTTTTTGCATAAAATGGACGTTCCTTACATGAAAACTGTCTTCATCTAAATTAACAACAAACATATTCTAGAAAATCTCACCCTTCCCCATTTTCTCAAAAATTATTACAATAACATAACGAAAATAAAAAAATTTCGGGCACATAAATTATTTATCTTTCGGTGTCTACAGTTTTTGTTCCTGTTCTTGTGAACGAAATAAATTCTAAAATCTATCTAATAATGAAATTTTCATGACAAAATAAAAATATTTTCATTCTAAATGTTTTGTCTAACATAACTTAATATATGTATTTATATATTTCTATTCTGGTACTTGAATTCTTCGATAAAGCATAACACATACATATTTTATTTTCATTCTACATCAAAAGTTGCAAGTTAGCCAAATATGGTAACCTAAATTGAGGCGCTTTCTCCTCGTTTCCTCCTCCGTTCCCTAAATTGTTGAAATAGACTTCTCTGATAACACGTGACTCTTACGTCACACCCGCCATCTCCTGGCGGTCGCACTATAAACAAAGATATATGTAAAAACAAAAGAGTATGTTTGGCAAAACTATATTATTTTGAATACGACATGAATTTAAAAAGGATTTTCAAGGGTTATACGACTGCTATGAAGACAGTACATATATTCTAAAGGTAAGTTATATCAATACGTTAGATCAATACGAATTGATAAGTTTTAAAATAATTAACAAATTACAAAGTATAATAATATTTTTAAAATATGTTCATAATGTTTATTCAACTTTAATATAATGTTGTATTTACTTCCGCTACATTTTGTTTTCCAGGTAAGGAAAAAAAAATCTTGGTAAAATTTTCTCTTGTTACAATTTAATTTATATAATGCAATTTTGATTGAAAGTTACAAACGTTCTTCAGTTTATTTTTCGCCATTAAAAATATCATTTAGTTAAAATAATTAAAGTGTTTATAAAAACAGTTGATTTTCTCGAAGAGCATTTAGAAAAAAGAATTATTTATGTATGGGATATAAATTTTTTTATCTGTTATATATATATATATATATATATATATATATATAAGAATGCAAAGGCTTTAAATGCGATTTTATCAAATTCAAAAACTCGAACAAGTTAACGCTAAACCAACAAAGTTAGAGTGCACGCACGTTTATAAATTCGTAGTTAGTGCCGAAGTTCTAAATAAAAAGACTTGGTGTTAAATCAAGCGAAAGAAATTTGTTCCGTTCATTTAGACGCATGCGCAGAAAAGCTTACATTTCAAACCGGAAGTCTGCTTACGTCAAGAACCGGAAATCTGCTTGGGGAGCTGCACGGAGTCGCTGGTAGTGCTTACACATCGAACAACGTGAACGAAATTTTGAATAAGAAGATTTAAATACTAAAATATTAATAATATATAGAAGATTTAAATACTAGAACTTGTTATAACTTTTCACAAGCAAAGAATTCTATTGAAGGTGAGTGTAAAAATGTTCATTGTTTATACTTAAACTTTTAAAAACTTATATATACTATTTATCATAATTGTTAAGCCTTACGTTACTGCTATCAAAAAGTAGATGATTGTAAACATATGTTCCAATGTTATAATTCAATGGATATTTTAATTCGCCCATTATTAAGATTATAAATGCTAAAGATTTTATTTTTAAATTGTTTTTTCATGTTAAGAAGTTAATATTAAGGTGTGATGTAAAGTACTTGTATTGTTCTAATCTTATGTTTTGAAACTAAATATATGATTTCTTAATTTGTGTATAATTATTATACTGTATAATGCATCAAGTCTTTTTAATAAATAAATAGCAATATTCAGGTTGTCTAATTTTATGTATTCTTCTCATTTTACAATTTATGAAAGTAGAAATTTTTAGTTTAAAAATTTTACTTTAAAATGTTATGAAAGATCATTTGTTAATCACATACTAGCTCCAAAGTCATTATATTTTTTAAATTGTATTGTTTTAATGTGTTGAATGAATTTATAGGGAATTACAGAGCTAAAATTAAAACTGAATGTTAAATAATTCATTCCTAAATTTGAGTGTGTAAGTAGATTATTAATAGAAAAGTCATCTTACAAGTCATTATATTATTTAATCTTCATTTAGAAAGGAATATTTAATAACACAAATTTTAGTTAATAATAAATTTTAAAGAAAAATGTATACATTTCTAACATGAAATTATATTTTCTTAAAATTTTGCATGATGATTTCACTAAATAAATTTTTGATTCATAAAAACAAATTTATATTCTCTTTAAATGAAAAAGATGCATCTCTAGTTTAGATTTTTCAGAAATTTTAAATCAACTGCAGATTATAAAATTACGGCTGGAAAGGATTGAATTTTGGACTAATTTTATATTTAATCAATTTGAAAGGTTATTTCTTTATCAGACTAATTTTAATATGTTATAAAAAGTACTAAAAATTTAAAACTTGCTATTTCATTGTTGGGATTTGTCATGTCTTTAAGTCCATGTGTTGTTTATTTTTTAACTATCAAATGAGAATCTAATGGTGATAAGAAAATTATTTTGCTTTATTGCTTTACAAGTGTTGAATTTTTTTAACAGTAGCTCTTTTAAACTAATTTATATCTTTAAAATAAAATTTAAGTTGTTGAAATAATCATTAAACCTTAACATATAAAGTTTTGTTTCTGATAATCTTGATCTTTCTAGATTATCTTATAAATATTAATTTCTTTTTTTAATAATAGATGCAGTCTGTTTTCATATGCCTCAAGTTACAAAAGCAGAGATGGCTA